>ML977153.1:7069-139052 GCA_010015705.1 Aulographum hederae CBS 113979
AGAGAATGGAGAGTGACGTGGCATAGCTAGGTGCCATCACTAGGATCACCATGTATGGTAATACACGTGACTTGTAGTTGAATAGTTACCAACACAAAGACACAAAAATCGGAGCCTAGAAATAAGGGAAAAGTGTACACCTGTGCAGATGGTGAATAGAAACCAG
This sequence comes from Aulographum hederae CBS 113979, assembly GCA_010015705.1. Classification (NCBI taxonomy): domain Eukaryota; kingdom Fungi; phylum Ascomycota; class Dothideomycetes; order Aulographales; family Aulographaceae; genus Aulographum; species Aulographum hederae. Next base: position 7,236 of record ML977153.1, read on the forward strand.
CCGCGCTAAATGAATTAGATGCAAAATGAAGGCCACTCTTACTAGAAATAGAAGAAAACGTGAGCTTGCAAGTTAATTGCCAGAAAATTATCTAGTCTCATCGATTATCCCAGTGCTCCACTTACATCTTCTCTCTATGTTTGTATTTGGATCCGTCGAATGCCGGCCACAGATTGTCGTTATCGAACTCTAAGGGAAAATGGAAACATTGCCCTTTCCAGCGCAAGCTTTGAAATTAGGGGTCGTTTTCAAATACTGAGGATTTCTTCTCTTTAGCTTAGAGATATTGTCTTAGAGGTAATGGAATTCGACAACGGATTGGGACACGCTGTCACTTCCCGCTCAATGGATTGGTCCCTCATTGAACGGGCTCCGAAGCCCGACTATATGGTATGCTCGAAGTCTGCAAATAGGAAAGCTGAGAAACCCCCTACCGATCGGACAGTATGCCCGAAGATTGGTGACGAAAGGAAGGATTCTCATAGGGCAAGAGGGAACGGAGGAGGCAGAAAGGGAGAGATACGCGAGGGGGAGACCATGAACAGGCAGCACCATCTCGAACTAAAGGACAGATTTGCCATACTGAGAGGGAGAGGTCTCCCGGGAGAGCTCCAGCTCTAAGAGAGCCTCCAAATTGGTGGTCTGAATGGAGGAGGCGGGTTTTTAGGCGTGCGAAATTCGTTCTGCAAAAGCTTTTTACTACGGCATACTTGATCCTATTTATCAGTGTTCATAGACCCTTTGGGACCCATGTAGCCCTATAAATTGATTTATATATATATCTCTTAGGGTCTACGTACGTATATCTTGACATTGGAGTTGATCAAGTTCAACAGCCACAAATGCCCCCGTGTCCCCTTTTTAAATGTATGTTTTTTGAGTTTTTGCTTTCAGAGGTGCTGACAAATCCCACTAACAATGTTCAAACTCCGACACGAAAAATCACACCCTTCCAGCGCGAGGGCTTTCAATCCTTCAACTTCTACTAAGCTTAGCTGGGCTCCGTTACCGATATATGTTAATGGCTTAATGGGGTATATTTTGGGCATTTCAATCACGAAGGTCGGTGTTAATCAGCTTGGGAACCTACCGCTCTGGGAGTTCCCCAAATATGCACGTGAAGTGCGCGAAGATGCTAGACCTGTCCTCAACAATTAATACTTTGCTTCTGAGGGAGGAAATTAAATGCAATCACAAAATTACCTGAAATGGACAACACGATCGGCCCCTGCTACACCAACAGGAGTTCTTCTGACCCTAGTTCACACCGGCAAGGGAGGTGACCTGGCGCGGCTCCTCCGTGAAGGAAATCTCCGCCATTTAGGGAGACCCGTACATCCTAGAGGTCTCTGGGGGTAATTCAAGAGTTTCTCCTCTTCCTGAATTCCAAGTTTTAACAAATGGCTATAAAATTGCACGCAGGAGGAGTCGACATATGGTTCGTCCTTAACCTGATGTTCGATGAATTTTAGCACCTACTGTAATTGGTTTCGCCACTCACTAGGAACTCCGATGTCTTCGTAAACAAAGACATGAGGATACTCATGGAAAAATTGAAAACACTAGACACTATGCCCGGGCTGCCGATGTTCTCATTGACTACCAAAAGGCACCCGAGGAAACCGAACCTCGGGCAGAAGTGTGGTTTACAATATTTGGCCCTTTCTGCTCCCAAGCCAACGCCCCGAACTGAACCTCTTCCAACCGCCGAATATCTCTCCACGCTCTCCACTGATGTTCTCCCCTTCCAACTTTGCCGGTCGATATATCTTGCACGCCCTAGTCCCGCTCTTGTGTTCAAATTTCGCTCTGTGCGCCTTCCTAATTGGTTTTCCATCCTTCATGTCGTGTGACCTGCTGGCCGCCAAGAGGACTGCAGCACTCAATCCTCGTCTTGCACTCCCCACAGGTGTTACCTTCCATCTGGCAGGTTACTCGCCGTCAACACACCATCGATATTTTCAGCCTAGACTCCGAAATATTCATGATCAAGGCCACAACCTCGACCACAACCCCGCAACCCCGCAACCCTGCAACGTCGGCATCCCCATTGCGCTTCTATCACAGCCAGACTCTCACAGTCAGCCTCCCCATTGCGCTACCAATACCGCCAGCCTCTCACAATCAGCTCACGCTCTTGCTCTTCCTCCCCATGCACACGAGGAACGGAAATTTCATAACACCTTCGGGTTCCACATCTTTCTCCATGGTAAACGCCAGTCTGACACTCACGTCCACGAAACCTGCATCCACCATCAGCCCTTCCATCTCAATCTTTCCAATACCATGCCTCTCCACGCTGTGCATCTTGGCTTCGGGATGGAACTTTCTTGCATCTAGACCAAAGTTTTCAAAGTCGGTCAAACAGATATGGCCGCCAGGAGCAAGCGTGCCATAGAGTACACGCAGGATCCGTGAGAGGTCGGGAATGTGGTGGAGCACGAGGTGGGAGATGCAAAGATCAAACCGTTTCGGAGATTTCGAGGCGTCATCTTGAATTGCTGGGTCGTCGGGATTGTCGAGGTTGAGGCAGATGGGGCGAATGTTTGTATGTGTGTTGGCGGACTGGGAAAATTTGGCTTTCAGGGCGGCGATCATGCCTTCGGAAGTATCGACTGCTGTCAATGATTTGACGTATGGGGCGACGAGTAGGGACAGGAGTCCGGTACCGCACCCCAGCTCGAGGACAGTAAGACCTGGATTGGGTTAGCGGATCTGATTGTGAAGGATGGTTGATGTCTCGAAGAAATGAGCAGTGTGTTATGTGAACAAGCCCTCGATGAATAAGGGCGCCAAAGACGTGTACTGGATCGGGAAGAAGACTTGAGTGGAGCTCTATGAGAACTTGACATGTCTGTTATTTACTCATAAAAACAAGATTCTTAAAGGCACCAGCAGTATGGAGTTTTACGGAAGCTTAGTCCAATTCCAAGTGTTCGACGCCTCTCGAAATCATGCCAGAAGGCCAGGATGACAGGGAATGATCAACTGAAGAACTCCAAGTCGGATGCCACTCACCATCTTCCTTTTTCACTATCCCATCCCTCACCCCTCCCACTTTTTCGGGAAATTTCTCAAGGATCGTCCCGAGTGCCAATTGGCTGCTCTTGCGAGTAAAAGGATTGAGATCCCAGCTCGCAGCCTCGTCATCGAAGCGGGTCTCGGGCTCCATCTTCAACGAGTCAAAAAGGCCAGCATTTGGGTTGGTGCCGGTTGTAGAGTACATACTTGGAGTTTGAATATAGGTAGTGGAGAAATAGAGATGACGGTACGTGCTATGGCGAGTTGGGGACGGGTGGTGGGAAAGACGAGACGTTACCCAGTGTTCGGTGGGGACGGATGAACCGGGAATCTAGACTGCCACCGACAAGACAGGATGAGAATGAGAGAGTGGATGAATGGAGCCAGAGCAAGAAAATGGAATGTAGCGTGAGAATGGAGAGGGGAGCGGGGGCACAGGAGATGATGCGAAGGTTGAATAAATGCTGCAAGTCGTTGGGTATTCTTTTTCGAATGAGTCCCAATGAAATGGAATGCCTCTACTCTATTCAAGATTCCTTGGGGGGTTGATATGGACACTGAAAGAAGACCAATCTAGGCGCCTCAAGGTGGTTTAGGTAGGTATACGAGGAAAATAGCCCAGTACGCTCGAGGTTGTGAAATATGGACGAGCGGACCTTTCGGAGTTGGTAGGATTAAGGTTTCGAGTACGGAAGCCTGCATACAGCATTGCGGACACCTTGGGTTGGTAAGATGTTACTCAGCGCGATGCCATTTTGGGGTTGGCCACCATTCAACACCGCAGCGCCAGCGCCCGTCAAGCAAAATATACAAGCTCAGGTAGGCAGAGTTTCGCAAAAGCTTTTGGTTTGATTGATGTATGTGTGCACTTTTGTCTATTCTGATTCTGCCGTCGCTGGCAGCGTGGGTATCTAAATATATTCAATGCCGACGCCTCGATTTTCCGCCACATACGCCGTCTTCCATTTTCCCTTTGATGCAAATATGGAGGTGTGTTGCTTCTGTAACTGGCCACCGGAGACCGACCAATCAAGGCGGCGCAGCACTTGCAGCTGCTGATGCTGTCGATCCGCAATCGGAAGACGGTGGCAACACGTTCCACCCATCAGCAGTATACTGTGTATCCCTTTTCACTGACACTGTAGTGTCATGCTTCACATCACTCTGGTTCCCTTCAACAACCTCCGCGAACAATGCCCCATCCACCGGCTGTTGTCCTCTGCCTACATCTCCGAGGATGCGCCATGCACGACGGAATTCGTCGCGAATAGCAACAATACCAAAATGCGTGACGGTCCTCGCGACGTTGTGTTCGAGTTCGAAAGGGTCTTCGATGGCAAAAAGATAGCGCTGTCGAACTTCTCTCTGTCATGGTGTTAGTATTAGAACCTGGTCTTGTGTTTGAGGGTCCATACGTTGTCCACCACAGTGTTTTTTGCTCCAGTCCATCCTTTGTGATTTTTCGATAGGAGTCCCTCAGCGGACCTCAAAGACAGCACATCTCTGGTCCAATTGAAACCGCCACCAGGTATCATCCCGCCCTGGGAAGAGTAATAAGCAAAGAAATTGCGCAGCAGTACGCCTATAGGTTCACGGTTCTGCGAGCCTTGTCCGCTGGCAATGAGCCTTTTGATGGCTTCTTCGTCGCGCCAGAATCTGACATCATAGCCTTCAACCAACATGTTCTGCGGCGGCTTGCTTGTCCATGGGCCTTGGTTGGCGATCATCTGCGGGGATTGGAGATTTGGAAGGACAGGAGGTTTGCATACATTGACCAGGAAATGGAGAACCATGAGGACATAGCCGTAGGAAGACAAGGTTCCGAAACGAGAGCTGTTGATTTTCCTCTGCTTTGCCCATGACTTCATGAAAAGGACCACTTGGCGCACACGCGGATCGCAAAGCGAGTAGCAGCGGAGTAACAACGTATTGTGAAGCGCCAGCGGATTGGAAAAATTGATGTCTGCTTGAATGCCAACACCGGACTTTGGAAAGTCCAGCGGGCCAAGCTCCTTCTCCCTAGTCCACGCTCTTGACACCGGCTTTCTCTGATCGTCTGCTTGATTCTGTGATGAGGAATGATCACGCTTGTCCAGACTGTGGCAAAATCTTTGCAAAGATGTGAGTATCTTGGATGCAAGCTGAACGCCGAAATGGTCAATGGACCTTTCTCGCTCGGCACGGGAAAGTGTTGATGATAGGTTTTCGATGTTTTTTCTCGTGATATCGTTGGTAGAAACATTTCCCGGAGCATTGGGTATCAAATTTTGGGCCAAAATTCCCACGTCTTGACGCATTTGAGCAATTCTAGTCGCAAAATCTCCTGCAAAATTGCCATGAGCTCCATGATTCTGGCACATAGAGTCGATAGTTGCAAGCTCGCCAATCAAGCGATTAACGCAAGTTGTTCTCGTAGTCGCTGGGTCAGATTCGACTGACTTTGTTGTGTCTTCGGAAGGCTTGTTGACCGTAGACTGCATGGGCACAACAGGTTCCACTGCACAGGATGATGTAGCGGCCGAGGGAACCGCTGGCGAAACGTCATCACTCAATGCTGGCTCGGCTTCCTCGTTGACTTGATTAGGGGTTGGAACGGTCGATGGGGTCGCTGGAGAGGCCGCATTGCTCGACGCTGACACAGCTTTCTTGTTGACTTCATTGTGCATTGGAGTGGCTGGTGTATCATACTTTTCTGGGCCGGGCAAGTCTTCCCACCTCTGCCTCTCCTGGCACAGTGCCGTGTAAAGTCCTGGCAGTGGCTTTTCGCATACCTTGATGATCGGCACTCGAGTTTTCGAGAGAAGGCGGGCTCCATGACCTCTTCCCAGAATTGCTTTCTCAAGAACCCGAGATATTTCAAGCGGGGGAACTGTTTCCTGTGCGACTGAAGCGTTGGTGCAGGAGGATTCATCTGCATGGTAGACTGATTCAGATAGCACAATGGCCAAGTCCACATCTGAGCCGACAGTAGCAAAGCCAGAGCTGATGGAGCCAAAGCACTTCAGATGTATTGTAGCCGAAGTCTTGGGATACTCGGTCTCGAGCGCAACCTGGCATATAGTCTCTAGTGCAGCACGGAATGCTTCCTTTTCCGCAAGCTCTGCAGATGTCATTTGAACCTTGGGAATCTCGACGGCAGCAAGCCGGTCGAGGTATGCACATTGCTCTCCGAACCACTCCTGGGTATGCGGTTGGTTCATCGATACATTGCCACGTGCGTTATTGGGAGTACCGGACACGCCAGGTGCATTTCCGCGACGGTAGAAAGGCTCAGGCTGATACAGCTGGCGCTGGCCCGAGGGATTCCCGCGATGGCGAAAATTCGAAGCGGGTGCAGCTGCGAATTGATGTGGCTGTTGTGGCACGAGCCTGGCATGCGTGTTCGTATTGTACGAGAGAGTGTGCGGTGGGCCTGCACTATACTGCTGAGGTGGAGCACGATAGTTTTGAGGTGGTCGATTTACTGAGGGAGCTTGATTGTTGAAGTCCCCGTTCAGAGGTGCATTCAAAGGCGCATTCTGCGTTTGCGGAGGTGGAGGCCGGGCATTATACGCTCCCCCACGCTGCGGCGGCTCTTCTATGCGGACATTACCAAGAATGAGATTGCGTATCTGAGACTCCAGAGCAACGGTCTCGTCGGACTTGCTCTTTTTGTTGTTTGGAGCCATGGAGCAGATCAGTTGGCAAGGCCAGTGAGAGGGAAGCCTTTCAGCCTCGACAGTGAATGGACTTGGACTGGTTTGCCATAGGGCAATTGAGCCCACAACCGGCGTTATGGCTGACTGAGATATGGCGAAGGGACGTCTACTGAGAGATCGAGTAGGGAAGGTGAAGGCTGATTGAGGGAAGAAGGGAAGATGGAGCAGAGCGAGGGGTGCAGGTGGGTGGTTGGCAGGGATGGAATCGAGCTGGAGCTGGAGCTTCCAGTGGGTTGTGGTTGGCTTGTGGCCGTGCAGGCAGTTCTCGGGCACCACGGGCCGCTTCGTGGCTGGTGCCAAGCTGCTCCGGGCCGGTCGGGCAAACCTCGGGCTTGGCGCACGGTCACAACAATCATCTGCCCGCGCGCCTCAACGCCAACTCTCGAGCCTCCACCTCCCTCCACTCCATGACCTCAAAACCCACCCTCACCAGCGCGAGCGACCAGCCATCGTCAATCGCGTGCCCGGTCTCGCATCCGAGAGAACAACCTCCCTCAGCAGCCTCTTTGCTGCGTTCGTCCTCTTCTCTCCATTGTTTGACCCGCGCTCCCTCATCTTCAAATCCATCAACCTCCCAAACCGCCATCCCTCCAGACCCTGCTGACAACCAAGCTCGTTCACCAAACACCCCGCGACTGCATCCTTTACACTCCCCGGACTTCTCCGTATCGCTGGAATTATCGTCATGAGTGCCTCGCCCGCCACTGGCCCAGGTGGTCCTGCTGTCATTCAGCGCCGTCGCCCTGCTGCCAATCCTCTCATCACGAAGAAGAAGCAGACCAAGAAGCCCTTCTCCCAGCGCATCCCCAAGGCACCTGCCGCTCACCACACCGATGCGAATGGCGACATTCAGATGGGCGGCGTCCCCGCCAATGTCCCCGCGCCACCCGAGCCCAAGTTCATCTCATATCCGCTCTATATCACTGGCCGTCAAATGAGGGAGAGGGCTGGCTTGCGCTTCCACTCTATGCGCTTCCATGGCAAGAAGGTCGACCTCAAAGACACGACTGAGCTTCCCCGGCCACTTCGCCTCCATCGCCGCGACCCTCGAGCGACCGACCCTGCTGTAGACACGCCCACCGAACAGAGCCTTGAGGAAGAGCGAGAGCGTGAACGACAAGAGGTGACTAGGCAGGAAAAAAAGCGCATTCGAGATGAAAACGCTGCTCTCATTGCTCCCGCTGCGAAAGCCGCCGCGCGAACCTCTGCATTCCAGAAGAAGACGGAGCAGGTCTTCTTGGCCAACGACACTGAGGAGCAACGCAAGCGCTCGCAGTTGCGATACGAGGAGGCTTTGCCATGGCACCTGGAAGACTTCGAAGACAAGCACGTCTTCACGGCTTCATACGAGGCGGCACTGTCGGACAGGAGCCTTGTGGTCAAGAAGGAGCACAACGGCTACCGCTTGGTGCCCGTCGAGAAGTGGTACAAATTCCGCGAGAAGAGCAAGTTCCAGAAATACTCCCTCGACACCGCCGAGAAGGTCATGTCCAAGAACGTCAAGATGCCACGTTGGTTCATGGAAACTCAGAAGGCCAACAAGCTCAAGGAAGAGAATGAAGCAGCCGGACGTCCCAAGCTGTACTCTCGTCGTGGTGATCCATCAGAAAAGCGCGGCATCACTGGCGAATTTGACAAACCCGAGACTGCAGAGGACGCAGATGACATCGATTTCGACGTCGAGGAGATGTTTGCGGATGACGAAGAGAACCCCATCTTCGATGCCGATGAAGATACTGCCAAGGCTGCCGAGGACAAGATCAAGCGTGAGCGCCTTGAAGCCAACGTGTTCGACAAGAACGACGAGAAAGAGGTGGACAAAGAAGACCAGCAGGCTGAACTCGAGAGGCGGCTCCAGAAAGAGTTTGAGAAGCAGACCCGGAAGGCGATTGTCAAGCGCGAGCGCGACTACAACTACGAGCGCGATGACAGCGATGAGAACCCGTACTCTTCTTCCAGCGAATCCGATGATTCAGAAACAGAGCGTCTGAAGGAAGAGCAGCGCAAAAAGGAGGAAGATGCCAAGGCCACCATCGACAAGGACAAGCAGAAATCCAAGGACGTTGAAAGCAAGGTTGTTTCCGGAGCCTCGTCCAAGGGCAACAACACTCCCTCTGGTCGACCCAAGCACCTATCCTCTTCCTTGATCAACAAGAAGCAACCCAACTCCCCCAACCTGTCCGAAGCCAGCGGCAACGAGTCCTCGCGCAAGAAGCCTAAGAAGTTCCGCTCCGAAGCCAACGGCAGCGATCTTTCACAGAAGAAGACCAAACTCGGCAAGACCGGCCAACTTCCGGTGAGCTCGTCTCGCCAGGCCTCCGGCAACTTGGCTGGACAGAAGCGGAATGCTGCAGGCTCGGGAAGCGAAAATGACGCGAGCGACGGTGGCTATGGAGGTGCAAAACGGCTCAAGATGAACTTTCAGGCTTCCCCCGTCACTTCACCTACCGGTTCTAGGGCCGGCAGTCCAGGTGTTGGAAACGTGGGAAGTGGTGGCAGCCGAGCTGGCAGTCCGACTGCTTCTCAGGCTGCGCGCAAGCCGTCAACCAAACGTATGTATGCTTCCCCTAGGTAATTACGAGCACGGTCTCTTACCTGTGTTGAATTATAGCCTCCAACGTTCTTACGGCTGCGGAAATTCGAGCCGCCATCCCGTCTGAGGGCATTCCCCTCAAGGATCTTCTTGCTGTCTTCAAGCACAAAGTCGGCGACCAGAAGGCTTTCATCGAGATGGTCAAGCAAAACGCTAAATACGATAAGAGATCACGCATGCTTCACCTAAATGACAATATTTCGACTTCTGCTAATACTTGATTTTAGTGAATGGAAAACATGCGCAGTTGATCTTTGTCCCCAAGACTGAGGAAGACCTCAAGAGGGAGCAGGTGGTCGAGGCTAAGATTGCCAACAGGAAGGCGTCGAACAAAGCCGCCGTCAATGTTGACGGGAAGAAGTCGGATGATCAGTCGCCTGAGCAAGCCAACGGGCCTCGCGGAGCATATGACGGGGTCGAGATTGGCGAGACCGAGTACTTCGAGGCGTCGGAGTTGGGAACGAAGCGAAAGCCGACGGATGCGGGTGAGCAGCAGAGCAAAAAGCGTACGAAGAAAGCGAAGGCTGCGATGACATCGACTGCTTGATGCGGTGGTTAACAACGAAAGATTCAGCAGATGCAACTGGCAAAGAGTACGACACCGAGGCAGACGGTGTTTTCACTATGTTTCAGCTTCTCACTATCGTTGACAGTTCGGGGCTCGACGACGAGACACAAGCCCTTATGGTCAATGTCCGTCAGCTTGATTCTGATCAGATTAAGAGGGATGAACATGCTGAAGTTCTGGCCGAGTTCAAGCGTCTTTTCATCAATCCGGATTATTTGTCGGATGAGGAGGAGCTGTGAGCGATGCTCAACGGTCTGCATGGGTTCGAACTCTTCAAGGGTTGATTTCCTTTCCTTCCCTCTGCTTCTTTTTTCGTGTGGCCTGTACATTATCACCTTGCAATCTGCAGCAGACGGAGTTGCTGGCGTTCATGGAATCTAACGGGAACGAAATGGGAAGGGTTGTCGTCCGGACAGCCATCATGAGGTGAATCTGCATGGGAACTTCTGCAACCAATCTTTAGCTGTACAATAGCGGACTAGCCGCAAGCAACTGTTGATAGAGACGATGCCTTAATATCATTATTTAAAAGGCAAGCAACTTCAACTCTGGGACTCAAGTGACCAACGTAGGAGTTGACAGAGATTGAAGGTTAATAAAGCATGAGCTTGGAATTCGCAGGTTTAGGTATCTAAATATCAGATATTCATAGTAACGCATTTGCTCCACACGCCATCCCTAACCCGAAGAGGATCGCTTTTCCATTTCGCAAGTCCAGCATACTCCAGCAAGAATAGTTGCGCAACTTTCTCAAATCTCCCTCTTCACATGCTGTAATCCGAGATTCCCCTGGGCCCTTCATCATTATAATCACTTCTAGTCATGAACCCCTTGCTAACGCCCTGATCCACAATGAACAGCACCTTGGCCGCCGTCTGCGCGCCGAGGAACGCAGCTTCGTCATAGCCCGCCTCCTTCCACTCGGGGAAGTACTCTGGGACTTTAACCATGCGGACGGTGGTAGGCGTCTGGCCGTGCGATGAATGCATATTGGGGGGCTGGTGGAGGGATGGCGGTCCGCCTGGGGTTGACATGCCGTTACTTTGAGGGGGCTGAGGCTGCAGATGGGGGTTTTGGGCGGTGGTGGCTGCAAGGAGAAGGGGGTTTACGCCGGTGCCGGTGCCGGGACCACCAACGCCGTGGGGACCAAGTTGCGGTTGGGGAGTGTTGGCGCCCGTGCCTGCTGGGGTTGAAAGGTTCGACGGGAGCTCAGAGGTGAACATTGTGGCGGAGGAGGGAGAGATGACGTATTTCGTTTGGATTGTTGCCATGAGGGCTTCTTTGAAACCTGTTCGGTCGGTTAGTTGAGTAGGGGGAAATAGGTCTTTGAGGGACGTACCTCTTGTCTTGGAGCCATTGCCGAGGATGATTAGCGACTCCCAAAGTTCGCTCCTCCGGTTGACATTCTCGACGGCTGATATCGTCCGGTGGATGCCATCTGCGATCTTCTCAAGGATACCACCGCTTGCGGCTTGGAATCGTTCTGTACCAACTTCGATTTCTCTTCGAATTGGTCCAGTTTTGGCTGCCACTGGGAATGCCGTAGCTGTTGTTGGCTCAATAGCTGAAGTGGGCTCCACAGTGCTCTCTGCGGGAGCATCTGCCTTCTTGCCAGCTCCTTCATCCAGAGTCGCCTGCGCTTCGGCCATTTTCTCATCGCTCAGGTTCATACCCTTCAGCGTGTCGAGCAGTGCATGGTCCTCGTACATGAATGTCGCCTTTTCTTTTCGTGAATTCGGGAGCTTGATCTGTTTGGCCTGTGCAGCCGCGGCATCGGCACCCTTCTTCCTCGAAGCGGCCTTCTCTGCCTTTTCCCTTTCCTTTTTGGCGAGGATCTCCGCCATGTTTCCACTTGTGACAATACTGGCGACGTCCAACACACCCTCGTTGTCTTCGTCCAGCTTACCATCACCAACTTCGGTGCCAGGCCCCGGGCCCAGCGGAACATCGCCCATGGCCCCGCCAGCAATCCGGTGTCCGGGTCCAGACGCGCTGGCTCCAGTAGATGCTGCAGCAGCAGGATTAGTGACTTCTTCACTCTCGGCGCCCGCGGTTCCCGGAAGTGGTACTCCAGGAGGAAGAATCTCGCAGATGGAGCTCTTCTTCAGCTGCTCGCACATTTCCCTAGTAAATTTCTTCGCATTCAGCAGCTCCAGTAGCCTCTGAGTCATTGCCTCTCCTCCACATTTTGGAAGGGCAATTATTCTTCCGTGGTCGTGGACGATAAAGTCGAGCACCGCGGTGATGTCGGCCTTGCCTAGTCCAACGTCAACCACAGTCGCGGTAGGTACGCCATAAGCATAACATGTCGCGGTCGCAGAATCTATCAAAGCAAAGGCGGGCATTTTGAACTTTTCGAAAAAGAACTCGGTGAGGCGCTCGTGGTCGCGTGCGGTCCAGCATGGTTGCGCTACGAGGAGTATAGGGGTGTGGAAGGTCGGATTGAGCGCATTGTAGATGTGGGTAAGGAGAGCGAAGAAGCATGGCCAATTCGTTATCCTCCCTTCGGCCATTGGCCATACTGCTCCCTCCTCCGAGACTGGGTCCTCCTCATACGCAATGTCGTCTTCCAACTCGTTCCCACTTGTCGTGTCATACTCGCCAGGCTGTTTGTCTTTCCGGCGGACCTTGTAGGGCTCCCATTCTCCTTCTTTCGAGGCTGGGAACATGCGCGACCGCATGCGAAAACGCGCAGGCGTGAAGGACTCGGGAAGGCCCAGCTGGGCGAGGGTGGTTTGCGACCCAGGCGCAATGATCTAGTCTCGTGAGCGGGTGTCTTGCGGGCGTGGATGTAGAGACTTACCATGATCTGCTCATCTTTGAAGGGCGCCATGCTCACAGCCAACGCGGACGCGTGAACACGTCTTGAGGGCTGCTTGTCTTGGTGTTTGCAGGACGTATATCCCTAGAAGAAAGCGTCGCGAAGCCTGGGAACGCGTGCGGCATGAGGATGCGGGATTGGTCGCCGCGAGCCCTCAGAGATGCGCCGGGAGAACTTCGGACTTCAGCACCACCCTTGGTTGCTTGGCGGTCTGTACCATACCTACCTAGTAGACACCTGATAGTCCGCCGTCGTTCCTTGCGACATGAAGATTTCTCCCACCTTCGTTCTCTGCATCTGCATCTGCATCTGCATCATGGCTGTGACTGCACGTGTGCAAGGAAGCTCCCGTGTCACTTGAGGAAAACACGTGTACCACCCCCAGGTGATCCTTCTTTATATCCTAGGTACTTTATCGTCAGCCTGCCTCTCCACTCCTTCTCAGACAAGGACACGATGGCTTCCCTCCCAAGCTCCTCAAGTGTCCTCGACGCCATTCTCGAGTCTGCCACATCATCGGCGCAGCTGCCTGCGCGGACAGTAGCAGCCTCTTCCCACTCCACGTTTGGCTTGCTGGGCCGCGTGATACTCTCGAGCCTAGGATTCATTTCTGCCCTCTTCTACTGGATCATACGCTTCACCACCATCACTATGCCGACCTTTCTGTTTTCTCTTCTTTCCACGTCCTTGACAGTCACTCTAAACTTCACCACTCTGGCACTCATGTTTCTCGCATTTGGATCCTTGCTCAGCTGGCTGGTGAGGTACCGCTACTTGAACATGTACTCTCGGTTGCCCCCAGAACCCCAACGGAATCAACCCCAGATCGATGTTTTCCCAGATACCGAAGGGCGAGATCTGAAGCCAGGTCTCTCCAACTACCTGGATGAATTCCTTAGTGCTATCAAAGTCTTCGGTTATTTGGAGCGCCCTGTGTTCCACGAGTTGACTCGGACCATGCAGACCAAAAAGCTGTTGGCAGGCGAGACGTTACTGCTAGAAGAGGAGAAAGGCTTCTGTCTTGTTGTCGATGGCATGGTTCAGATATTCGTCAAGTCGAAGCGTGAGGAAAAAACAGAAATGGGGGACTCTTCAGGGGACGACCTCGACGACTCCAGTGGCCACAACCAAGGCTACCAGCTCCTGACCGAAGTCCGAAATGGTGCCCCTATGTCTTCAATGTTTAGTATCCTCAGCTTGTTCACTGAAAACCTGCAACTACGTCATGACCATGATGGAGACAATGGGGGCCACAGCTCAAGGCCATCCACTGCTGAGACTGTTAATCCAGTACGGACTCGCGATGCAAGCCCTGATTTCTCGACCATGAGCCCAGCGCATACACCACAGAGCCCAGGTCAGCCTTCTTTCTCGCATAGAAGGACTTCAAGCCTTGCGAGCCCCACTGCAGGTGGCCGTCTCCCTTCTATACCGCACCTCTCTCTCGAGGCAGAGGGAAAACACACTCAGGAAATTCCAAAGACCGATCGCCGTAGAAAGTCTCCCGCCAAATCTGCCCATCCAGACATAGTTGCGCGAGCCACTCAAGACACCACAATCGCAATCATCCCTGCTACGGCCTTTAAGCGCCTCACACGAGTGTATCCCAAAGCAACGGCGCACATCGTTTCAGTAATTTTGACCCGGCTGCAGAGAGTTACGCTCGCAACCGGCCACGCATACCTTGGATTGACCAGCGAAGTCCTGCGAACGGAAAAGCTCATGAACAAGTACACAACCTACGACCTGCCTGGCTTCCTTCGAGACGACGCACTTCGACGCTTGAAAGAGAAGTTTGCCAAAGAGCGTGAGAGGATCGGAGAGGACGATTACACCAAAGGTATTGCACTTCACAATCCTGGCTCGGCTCGAAGGCGGGCACGACGAACCACAGGACCGTCTTTGAGACGGGACACTTCCGTTCGAGTCGCCGTCGAACGAATGACTCCTCTTGGAAATCCTTCGATGAGTTCAATGCCAAGAAAATTATCTCCAGGAAACCTGAGCGAGCGGAGCGGTATCAGTGCCGGGGACCTGCTTTCTAATACTCATGCTACGAGGCATAGAGGCAGGCCTGGTCGACTGAGTTTCTCGCAGCCTATGGCCGACTCGCCTGGTGCACATCGTAGAGAGTCCCAGACGCCAGATCCTGGCTACTTCAATCCAGGGCGAATGCAGGTACAGCGCCAAGACTCCTCCGACGAGGACTCCATCTTCCGTGAAGCCATCCTCGAATGCATGTGCAAAGCGATTGGCCTCACTGATATTAAGAATGAGCTTCCAAATTCCGCCTCTCATGACCAATCTCCCCGCTTGGTCTCATTCGATTCTCGTCGGCAAAAGGCTGTTTTCACTAATGCCTTCAGGCTTATGGAACCCTATGAACCTTCTATGACTGCAGACACGGAGTCGGTAGCTTCCATTTCACCATCTGTACAAAGCGTGAGCATGGATGGTCATGATCCGTACAACATGATGGAAGAACTAGTCAACGACGTCGAGATCGTCTTCTTTCCCCAAGGCTCCGTCCTCGTTGAACAGGGTGAGAGGAACCCTGGCCTATACTACGTCATTGATGGTTTCTTGGACGTGAGTGTGTCCGTCGATGAGGGCAATCCGGATGCGTCGGGCTTTGTGGGATCATCAAACGGAGAAATGAGTTCTTCCGAACTATTTGGCTCTCCACCACCGCTGCACCGAACACCATCACAGAAGGCATCCAAGAAACATGACGGAGGAAAGCGGAAAAAAGCCCCGTCTCGGGAAAGCCTGTTCCTCACCAAACCTGGTGGCATTGCAGGCTACCTAGGCACAGTCTCATCCTACCGTTCCTTTGTCAACGTTACTGCGAAGACGGATGTATATGTTGGTTTTCTCCCTCGCGCTTCGATGGAAAGGATCGTCGACAAGTATCCCGTGGTTCTGTTGACTATGGCGAAACGATTGACGTCCCTGTTGCCAAGATTGATCTTGCATATCGATTTTGCTCTTGAATGGGTTCAAGTGAACGCCGGGCAAAAGATCTATGAGCAAGGTGAACCGAGCGATGCCATCTATATCGTTCTCAACGGTCGACTGCGAGCAATCAGAGAGGATGGCAACGATATGAGAGTAATTGGGGAATATGGCCAAGGTGACAGCGTTGGAGAACTTGAAGTTTTGACCGAATCCAACCGCCCTGGCTCACTGCATGCCATCCGGGACACAGAGCTTGCAAAATTTCCGAAAACTCTGTTCAACAGTCTGGCTCTGGAGCATCCCGGAATTACAATGAAAATATCAAAGATCATTGCCAAGCGGATGCGTTCCATCATGGAGGATCCTTTATCTGATCAAACCAAAGAGAGGGCCGCGGGGACAACTCGGAACCCGGCTTCTACAGTCAACCTGCGCACTGTCGCCATTTTGCCCGTTACAGCAGGAATCCCGGTTGTTGAATTTGGCGGTCGTCTTGTCAATGCACTCACGCAGATTGGTCTCCCAAATGGAGTGGTTTCATTGAATCAGACTTCAATCTTGAACCACCTGGGTAGGCATGCTTTCAATCGAATGGGCAAGCTGAAGTTATCTCAGTATCTTGCTGATTTGGAAGAGAAATATGGACTTGTACTGTACATTGCCGACACGAATGTACAATCGCCGTGGACGCAAACTTGCATAAATCAAGCAGATTGCATTCTTCTTGTCGGACTGGCAGAATCGTCACCCGCGATTGGAGAATACGAAAGATTTCTCCTTACAACAAAAACCACGGCACGCAAGGAACTTGTATTACTGCATGCGGAACGCTACTGTCCTCCGGGTTTGACTCGGAAGTGGTTGCGTAGCCGGGAGTGGATCAATGGCGGTCATCATCATATCCAAATGGCATTTCGGACATCACCTGAACCCGTTCACCCGCCAAATAGGAAGTTCGGCTCCGCGCTCAAACAGCGTGTTCAAGTCATCCAAGCTGAAATTCAAAAATACACCTCAAGAAAAGTGCGCGAGACACCTTTGTATTCAGCCGAGACTCCCCTGAAGGGTGACTTCCATCGCCTCGCACGACGACTTTGCGGCAAGTCCGTAGGCATCGTACTCGGCGGCGGAGGTGCAAGGGGTATCGCCCACGTTGGCATCATCCGAGCCATGGAAGAAGCTGGAATTCCTATCGACATTGTTGGCGGAACTTCAATTGGCGCATTCATCGGTGCTCTGTATGCCTGGGATGCAGACGTGGTGCCAACATATGGCCGAGCAAAGGTATGACGGACCCAAATGACATGTTCAAAAGAGATCGTTAACATGATGCAGAAATTTGCAGGCCGTATGGCCAGTATGTGGAGGTTTGCGCTCGACCTCACATATCCCACGTAAGTCTCTAGATATAGATGATTGATGCGTAGCTAACAGAATTAGTGCGTCTTATACCACTGGCCACGAGTTTAATCGAGGTATCTTCAAAACTTTCGGGACATCTCAAATCGAGGACTTCTGGCTTGATTTTTACTGCAACACTACGAACATCAGCAAGTCCCGCACAGAATACCACACTTCCGGTTACGTATGGCGTTACGTGCGCGCCTCCATGTCTCTGGCCGGCTTGCTCCCGCCTCTATGCGATGAAGGGGACATGCTCCTCGATGGTGGTTACATCGACAACCTTACTGTCGCTCACATGAAATCCCTCGGCGCGGACGTCATCTTCGCTGTCGATGTCGGTGCTTTGGACGACGACACGCCTCAAATGTTTGGTGACACACTCAGCGGGTTCTGGGCCCTCTTTAACCGCTGGAACCCCATCTCCAGCTACCCGAATCCGCCGGCGCTTTCAGAAATTCAGGCGCGTCTCGCATACGTAAGCAGCGTGGATGCGCTCGAGCGTGCCAAGACAATGCCTGGGTGTCGGTACATGCGGCCAGATGTTGAGGGGTACGGCACGCTGGAGTTTGGAAAGTTCCAGGAGCTCTATCATGTAGGATATGCGTACGGGAAGGAGTATCTGGCGAAGATGAAGGAGGAAGGGATGCTGCCGGGCATGGAGGAGAGTGGGGAACAGAAGAACTTGAGGAGGACCATGGCGCCGAGGAGGGCTTCAATCTGAGGGGGCCTTCCAAAGCATTGGAACGGAGTGTGGTCATTCAGCACTTTGAAAGCAACTAAGAAAATGCTGCGCTAGAAAAAGTTAAAATCGTTCAAGTACACAAAAGAAATCAGCGCATCAAGCATTTTGTGTGGTAATGAATTGACTCCCCAGCTCTTAAGGATAAAATGCTAAACACTAGTCTGCAGGTAAGCGGCCCTCACCAAAACCCTCCCATCCTCTTTCTTGAAGCCAGGCTTGAGGTCTAAAGCATTGAAACAGCCATGGGCAATCCAAACCCAACGTCTAAGGAATGGTACTGCTTTAGTATAGGCGTACTCCTTCCATAACACCAGGCCGCATGCAGCTACCCCACAAAGCCACCAGTAAGTATCCAAGGACCAATCCAAAGCATATGTTTTTGCAGAATCCACTTTTAGGAATATTCAAGGAGGATTGCTGTCAGCTTCCTGCGTCTGTGAAAGCCTCAGGCTCAGATATGCTCTCAGAGTGCGAAGCGTTCTGCTTATCTGTGACAGAATGACAGCGTCCAGCAGTACATTTGGTTCTCTTCGATTCTAAGACATTACCTAGGCTGGAGATTACTGTCCTACGAAATGGCAGTATCTAAGTACCCATCTAAGGCTCTTGTGCACTGCCTTACTAGACTTGTAGAAGTATCCAAACGGCATTGCTGTGAGGATGCCTGCCTTTTTGGAAGCCTCAAGCTGAGATCCCCTTCTAAAAGTACGAGGCATGTCGCTTCTCTATGACAGAATGGCGGCGTTCAAGAGTCTACTGGGGCCTCTTCTAGTCCGGACTCAATACAGTAGAAGGCATCCATGCTGGAATTAGGTACCTAGGTATACAGGGGATTGAATAATGCCAGGTTGTCCAAGGTCTCGCCTTATGCGTAGCACCATGTTGGGCAAGAGCGCACACGTGACCTGAGGTCAACTCAGCTCAAGTCTTCGTCCTGACCGAGACTCCACCTTTCCTTTCTCTCTCTTCACAACAAACCACCATTCATTCTCCCCAGCTGCGCGCAACGCAACGCCACGTCGCGCTTCCGTGCATCGTATCTCTGCTTCTACATTCAGCTTTCCGCTCTCCGCGCAGCCATCTCTTCCCTTCCTGACGAGCGTCCCGTTCACCTCGCGATGGCATCCGACGCGCTTGTTGTTGTTGTTCCCAAAGAGCGTTTGGTACTCACTTTCGGCGATGAGGACTATGCAGACTGCCGCGTTGTCTGCAATGACATCGAGTGGCAGTGCCATCGTATAGTGATTTGCAGGCAGTCTGGCTTCTTCAAAGAGCTCATCAAGAGTGCAAATATTGTGCGTCAAGCATCTCTCTGCTCCTCAAAGTTTCCTTGCTAACGCGTCTATTAGGTCAACGAATGCCGAGTCATCGACCTGAGCGCCCTCGGAAGCCCAGCAGCCATCCAACGCGCCCTCGACTTCATGTACACAGGCGACTACCAAGTTCTTCTGTACGACGGTCAGCCAATCGAAGCCGTGGCCGATATCAGCGAGAGTCTGAGTGCGTTTCGAATTTCGGACAACATCTCAATGATCCATCTAACCTCGAAAACCCTTTCAGTTGCCCCGTCCTCTATCCCATCCCCAAAGTCATGTGCTGTCATCCACATGCAAACCTATGCCATTGCCACCATCCTCGGCCTTGACGACCTGCGCTCATTGGCCCTCGAAAGGTTCTCCAATAGGCTGGCAAGTGTCGAGTGATGACAAGGATCTCCTGCGCTTGATCAAGGATGCGTACGAGTACACCACAGAGGATGACGCTGGTGGGATGCGCAGCGCGATTGCTGCAGTGTGTACGGAGAACTTGGAGATCCTCTGCCGCTCGCCCGACTTCGACTCATTGCTAAAGAATCTCCCTTCGCTCGTTGCCGATATCCTGGCACCATACATCGAGCGCAATCAGCAAGAGAAGGAACGGTGAAGGTTGCCCAGGCGAAGGAAGTCATAGGCATTATTGCTGGATATGAAAAGAAGCTCAACAATGTACGCGACAAATTCTCTGTCCAACGCAGCCAGCTCCTAGGCGAGAATGATGCCTTGCGCAAAGAGCTCAATTCCGCACGCTCAGCCCACGCGAAGGACAAAGACATCCTCCAAGAGGCCCAAAAGAAGATTGCCAAACAGGAGACAGAGCTCGCAAGTCTCCGTGACCAGCTCTCTGTCCGGCGCAGTCAGCTCCAAGGCGCGAACGTCTCTCTGCGCAAAGAGCTCGCCGGTACGCGCTCGATCTTCTCAGTGGCAAAGGAAACCCTTCGACAGGAACACGTAGCCGCACAAGAGGTTTATTTCGAAGAAATCAAAGACCTCCGCAAGCAAATCGAGGCCGCAAGGTTGAATGGACAGAAAGAGAAGAACCTGGCCTCTCAGAATGGCAGGAACCGCTTTCTGGAGAATCTCAGGTCGAAGTTCCACTCCGTGCTTCTCAACGAGGACGAGTGTTGCCGACACTGCAACGCGTATTTGGACTCGGCATACTTTCATGAGTACAGTGACGGACGCATCTCCTGGAAGTGTCGTGACTGCGGGACGAAGCATGGGGATGTCGAGTGTTACTGAGGTGAAGCACTTGCGTGCAGATGCCACGGGAACTGATACCGTGGACGACGCAAATAGTGTGATGGCTGTGGGATATCATGGTCTGGGAATTTTGGTTTACAGGATAACAAGCAAGGAATGGTGTTCAAAATGAGAGGAGAAAGGATTAATGTTCGGGATGAGGCTGGATTTCAAGCGGTCTGTCTTTATTTCAAGTGTTTCGGAGGAGAACGACATACGACAGAAGCTGTTCTGGATCTCTCAAAATCTGCGAAGAATGTAACGGTGTGTCCAAACAGTAGCATTTGCTAGTAGAACAGAGTTCAAATCTTCGGTGTGTGACCACCTCGAAGGAATTCAATCACTTGCCTGAAAGTTCTTCGGTTTGAGACCATGTCCCCATTTCCCGTAGTGACTTTTGGAGAAACATCGAAGGGTCTCTGGTGGTTTTGGTGCTGAATGAATTCTTTCCCTGAGGTCCATGTTTTCATACAAGTACTCGCAACCACACATAATTAAACATCTAAGGAAAGAAAGCAAGGTGCAGACTTCTAGTCTCTGTAGATTTGCGATATCCAATGGATGATTGTGCTTTCAATACTTCGGTTTTTCTTCCCGGAAACTCTGCTGGCACTGGCCTTCTGTGTTTAACCGTACCGTCCGTCCGTCCAGTTCAAGGCTTATCGATAAGCTTCCATGGTATTAATTTACCGCCCGCACACGCACATCAACACATCGACTCCATCCCATCTGACTACAAGTGGATCCCAAGTGTACCATGGCATCCCCGCTTCCACCATCTGGCTCTCCTCAAACCCTCACAGCACCCACTCGTGCCCTCTTGACCCACTTCCTCGCCCTCCTCTCGACCACGCAATCATCACAGCCAACCTCCGCCTCCGCAGTCTCTGCTCTCGCATCGGCAGGCGAAACCGCATACGACCCCTATCTTCCCGTCCTATCGGTCCTAAAAGATGCCGCAAGCCTCCTCCGAGCCCACACGACCAAACTGTCCCTCCTCGCTATCAATAAACCATTCACACCATCTGCGATCGAGAAAGTCTTGAAAGAGATCCAAGGAACATGTTTGCCGGCAATGATGGGCGCGGTGGAGGCATGTACGGTGGAGCGGTGGGGTGCATGTGTAAGGGGCGAGGTGGTTGGGAACGTAGGGAGAGCCCTTAGGGCGTTTGGGGATTTGTGCAGTGATATAGACGAGATTGCGCGTGCGACTCCTAGCAAAAAGGGGCAGAATAGGGGGGCAAGCCGGAATAAGGAGATCCTTGCGACTGCTAGCGAAAAGGGGCAGAATGGAGAAGAACAACGGAACAAGGAGGTACTTGCGACTACGGGGCTAGTGTGGGAAGCTTGTGATGCACTGGTAGGGCTGCAGAAACTGGGGGTGGTGGGGTTGGTGATACAAAAGGCTGAGAACTATAGGGGTGCGTTGGCGGATGCGCTGGATGAATTGAAAGAGTGGGGAGAAGATGAGGAGGACGAGGATGAAGAAGAGAACGACGATGGCTTTAGCGAGGATGGCTTCGGGATGGAGGCCGAGAACAAGATGCCGAAGGGAGACTCCAGGTTGAGAGAGCTTTTGGACGAGAGCTTGAAAAAGATCAGGCTCGTTGAGACGCTTTTCAAGGCCATATCGAAGAGGAGATTGAAGTCGGTGCCAACTCCAGACTGCCCCACCCAAAAGCTGGACAAGCTCATGGGCTTACTGAAGAAAATCCCCGACGATGTCGATGACTTGGCAAATGCTTTCTATCAGCTTGACAGCAACCAAGCAGAAGCTTTGCTTAGGGGTTGCGTGAAGGATGCGAAAGCGGTTTCAGAGGTCGTTAGTGTTGATTGGAAAGGGGAACGAGATGCTTTTACGGAATGGGCCGGTAAATGGCGCGAAATCATCGACGTTCCTTCAGCACAATAGCGTTAAGAAGAAGCTCTTGGATCACTCCTGAAGGTCTCTAGAATAGATGCCTTTCTCTAAGTAGACAGGCGCCTTTCTCTCATTAGTAAGTCCGCCTACATGTGTGGCAGTGTGTCGACCCGCACACCATGGCGTACAGTTGCACGGTAGATGCAAGAACTCTTCGGACAGCAGATTAAGATGGATAAAAATTTAAATTTTGTTACGGAAGAAAATGGCCAATCTTAAATAGTTGAGAAGAGGAGAGACTCGAGAGTTTTTCCCGGGGACCTCTAGGATATACGTATTTTCCTAAATGGCGGAGCTTTGCCTCGCTGAACTGCTTGGAATGTGATAGGTACTTCCCAGGGATGAAGAGGCTAGACCTGTCCCTGCTTTGCTCCATTTATAACTGAAGATACATGATACAGGACGCTGGACGCTGGACATAAACTGGAAAAGAATTGCCTACATACACTCGTTCCATTACCTCCGTTATATTTGCGCCATACGTCACAAACTCTCGTTCTCTCCATCTTCCACAACCCCACCAAAGCGCCAACCAATCGCCAAATCAATAGACCTCCCAACTCCCAATATGACTTGCCCTAACTCTCCCCTTTCTCCAATCCACCCCATGTCGATACCGGCTGAGCACTGGCTCGCGATCAATCCCACAGTGATCCTCGCCATCCCTCCCAACAAACCATCCAAACCCATAACTCCCACCCAGCTTCTCCAAATGCTGCGTCATACGCCGACTATCCAGCTGCTCCGTGCCAACAAAATCAATCAACATGTTACTCTGATGGATCATGGCGAGCACACTAGCAATGGTGCCGGGCTGGCGAGGCAAGAACTTATGACGACGGTGGACATAGACGAGAGCTGCGATGACCGACATAGCCAGTAAAATGCCCATGGAGAGGGAGAAGGAGACCCAGAAGCTCTTGAATGTTTCGCCGCTGTTGGGACGGTTGTCTGCTGCGTTGCCGTCCTCGCTCTCGCCTTGGCCGGGGAAGAATTTCGATCCGTCAACCGAGAAGGAGGAGACGCAGACGGTAAGTACTTCAGTCATGACAGCTCCAACACCCACGAGTGCGAGGAGGTGGTTGCCGTTGAGGAATGCCTTGATGGGCATGTAACCTGGGATTGTGCCGGTGTAATCCATGGTCAGGGTGCGTGGCGCTGCTTTGCCGAGCGAGAGAAGGTAAAAGGGCTCGGCAAGGCGGACGTCGCATTCCATGGTGTTCCAGACGATTTTGATGAGGGTGGCAAGGAGGGTGAGTAGCCAGGGGGCTGCTTGCGTGGCACGGTTGGCGGGAGTGAACATGAAGATCGGGATTAGGGTAGCGAAAAGGAGGAGGGAGAAGATGTAGGGGATACCGGCGACGAGACGGAGCATTACGGGGTGAGGGTTCTCAGACGTCTTTTCGTCGACAGAGTCGCGTGATGATAAGTTTTTGATGTACTCTCCCTGCCACAAGGAGGATTTGTGTAGAATATAGCGCCGATCTCGGAGCTGTTTGTGGATTATCGGATTCAACGCTGTGTCGAGACCTTGAAAATCGTTCAGAATATGTGAACGGGTAGCCATGGCTGCGATGCCGGCAATGCCCTTCGGATCGCTCAAAAGACCACTCCTGCGGCGGAGTTGAAAGAGCATAGCGATGCCGCAGCACGAGACGATGGCCAAGGAAGCGGTAAGGGCTCTTGACCAGCCAGGATCCATGCGGACGAATTTGAACTTGTCTTCTTTGCGGTGATCCTGGTCTGGATACATGTTCACTGACGCGGACTGGAGGACGGGAACCAGTGTTGAAGCGAGGAGGGTGCCCGTGGATGAGAAAACAACAGCCCACTGCCGATATCTGATCGCCTTGAAAGGGACAAAGTACGCCAAGAATGTTAGGTAATCCATGTTCAAAGAAGCTCCTGCAGCG
This sequence comes from Aulographum hederae CBS 113979, assembly GCA_010015705.1. Taxonomy (NCBI): domain Eukaryota; kingdom Fungi; phylum Ascomycota; class Dothideomycetes; order Aulographales; family Aulographaceae; genus Aulographum; species Aulographum hederae. The sequence goes on from ML977153.1 coordinate 31,433, forward strand.
GACCCCGTCTTTTGTGATAGCTGGTAGTATGGCTCAAGACGCTTGACCTCGTAATCGGATATTTGCCACATGATACCATACATGACAAGAATCATCGTAGGGAGATACTTCCAGGCAAAGAAAGCAAGGTTGCTTATCTGCTGGGCATTCTTGAACTCAAGCAGTCCTTTTCCTTCCTCCGCTCTTTTCAGCGAAAGCTGGCACAAGCCCTCCTGAAGCCCGGCAAGTCCCAGACCAATCAAAATCAAGATGGACAGGTATGGCCAACGCATGGAAAATGGCTTCCAATCCGGCATGTGCGGATCTGGAGGGAAGTAATAACTCTTCTTGAGCTGACCTGTTTCGTCCACCGTGTTTTGGAATGCATTTTCAGAATCGTAATGGGCACCGCCAAAGTCGCTGATGTCCACAGTGGGAGCTTCTGTAATAGCCTGGATAACGCCAGTTTTCTCCGCTGCCCGTATAGCCGCAGAACGAGCCTCCGGGTCCACATTCGACACCGCTCTCTTGTGCTTGACCTGAGTAGGCATCCTTGCGACGAAAGGCGCATCAATGACCGATTTCATGCCACTTCCCAAATTCTCCGCGGTCCGGTCCAATGACTCTAGCCTGTTGAATTCAGCTTCCAATCCAGCCGTAGCAGCGTCCTCCTCATCTTCGACATCGTCATCTCTTTGCCGGTTCCTGATTCTTTTCGTCTTTTTGCGCATGCTCTTCATTGCTATAGGGCCTCCTAATCCAGATATGTCGACCCCAATACCTTCCTCATCATCGTCCTCTTCCACCTCTTGCAATTTTCGAGGTCCTCTTTCCCTTTGCACTCCACCCTCTTCTTCGTCTTCCAGCACACCGTATCTGCTGTTTTTGGAGAAAGCATTTTCTCGTATGGAGCCTAATCTTTGTAACAAACTCCTCGTACGCGAAGGTCGATGGGCCAGAACGTTTGACTGGTTTTCAACTCTTTCAGCCGTAGGATTGTATGACGTCTCCTCGAAAAATGACGGCGGCGCTGGAGCTTCGGGGATTTTGTAGGCAGGCTCAGGCGGTGCTCTTGCAGAGGGCGTAGGATGGGAATAGCGCTTGTAGCTGCGTTCAGAAGATGTCGGGTCTGTGGAGGAGGGTCGATCGGGGAATATCTGCGAGACTTTCTTCGACACTGCTGGGATTGGTTCCTGCGATTCCTGCTCTCGACGGTGACTCCCGCCCGCCTGAAGCGCGGGAGGAAGCTGCTCCATGTATTTTGCGCAATGTGCAGAGGCCTGAAAGGCACAATGTTGCTAAGCGCAGGGAAGTGTTTGTATGCTGTGCCGCAGAGGTTGCAACTTGGGTCAGACGAGGAGCGCAGACTTTCGCGCGCCGTGTCTTGGATCGATCTTCAGAGAGTGCGACTGCAACCAAGCGAAAGAAACGAGTGTTGTTCTGCGGGTGGTTTCTGCAGTTCCGGGTGAAAGAGCGGATCTTAGAGGGACGCGGTTGCTTGCTCCTGAGAATTACGCGATGCGGCTCCGACAAGACATAGTGGAGGTTCAAAAGTGACCAGATGCCTCATTGAACCTGGGCAAAGGCGGCTCAAGAGGTCTTGAGAGAGATATCGAGGCCGACTGCCCGTGGGCGCGAAGGTCAGTTCTGAGATCCCCTCGTTCAGCCCCAAGCGCGGATCCACGGTCCAGATGGATTGCGGCTGAAGCTTGGCTTCTTGCACCGCGAAAGAGCACAAAACGAGCGAAGGTGTGTAATGAGAGAATTGTGTTGAAATATAGAGATGGGAGAGATGCGGAATATTGTACGGCAAAGACTGCAGAGAATTGGGACGAGGGAAAAGAAAGGCTGACTTGACATTGAGCTGTGGAAAGTACGGAGTAGGGGCGGTCCTAAAAATAGACTTGGCCATCGTACCTAGCCCTGCACCGAACAGGTAGACAAGGCTGAATCCGATATCTCGACGAGTTGAGAGGTTGTCGTCTATCCAAAGCATGCGGGAGCCATGTCCAGGCTGACTGTGCCGCAAAGAACGAGGTGGTTGGACTTGCGCGGCCAAAGTTCAATATAGGCCGGTCACGTGATCTGCAAGGAACAGACTTCTACGGTTGATGTCCCGCCATGCTGCATCTACCACGAGATGCGATCAGAAAACCACGCGGCGTTGCTATAATCAATCGTCCTACTACCGCACCGGAGACCTATAGCAGGCTTGGTAAGTAGAAGTTGAGCTGTGCCATATTCCAGGCTCGCGCGGTGCGTCTCCGCAAGAGCCGGAGGTGACATCACAAAAGCCGCGTCCTGCTTTGTTCCTCACTTTCCAATTGCTGCGCTCGTGAACAACGGCAGGGGGAATTACCTCTCTCACCACATCTACGTCATCCTTTCACAAGGTAGATGCAGCCTATATCAACTTCCATCTCTTGAATCTCCCACCTCTTGGCTCGCTCACTACACAAAGCTCACACCGAACCCGAACAGTTCATATCCTCGACCTTCAAAACAATTTCTTTTCCTCAAAACCTTGCGACACAATCTCCAAAACGCATTTTCCTTCTTTCTCGAAAATGACAGGTAACGCCCACGGACCCGAAGAGTCCGGCCAGGGCGCCGCAAATGTCATTAAGAAAGGCTGGGCTACTTTCCACGTACGTCCAAGTCATCCTTTTTCCATACTCACCCGTCTTAGAGCTCTTCCCCTTTCCCAATCATCTTCAATACTGATCCATAACACAGGGCGCCGGCGAGGCCATTCGTGGCAACTTCAATACCTTCGCCGACAGCGTCACCAACACCGACTCGTCGCGCTCCAAAGCCGTCACTAACGCCGGCATGAACGAAGTGCACACGGGCGAGCCCATGCCGTTGACGGGCAACAAGGGTGCAGGCGTGACTCCGGCGGACCACGATGCTACGAGGGCTGGGAGGGAGGGGAAGGTGGACATTGGACATGAGCATGAGAGTTTGGCTGGGACAGGTGCCGGTGTGAACCATGGGGTCAATGATGGTGGTGTTGCGGGAGAGACTCAGAGGCATCCTGTTCCGCCGCCGCTGCCAAGTCGGTAGTTGAGATGTGTTGGAGTGTCCACAGAGTGCCCACGGGGTGGAAGTCCATGACTGAATGACCGAATTCCTTGAATGAATCAATACCCCTTTCCTTTGCTGCCTTGAGTACTGTGCCAGGGAAAGAAACTCATGTATGCATTGTTCTTCGTCGTATGGTTGAATTCCGTCATATCAACGGTCCCCTCCCTGGCATTTTCCCTTTCAAGTTAGCATTCGCTGTGCGTCCACGGGTACATTAAAAATGTTCGTGATCCTGCGTTCATCAGACTGGTATCATACAACCATCCCTCGGGCTCCGATTCAAAACTTCTTCAACACCACCTTAAACTCCCTCAATATGTCCCTCCCCAGATCTTTTAAACTGCTGCTGCTCCCCCCACTCCCAATAACATCCGCAACATCCTCCAAAAACTTCTCAATGGTACCCACCTGTCTCCCCACAACTTTCCCCATATGCGGGCCGTCTTGGGTGAATACTACTCTCTGCACCCTCGCCTTCCTCCCATTCCATCCATCTGTCGGATTATCCGTTGCGTGGAAAACACTGACCATATCTCCTGTATCCAAGGTGATGAAGTTCCCATGACCCGGCCCATACGGTCCATGCCCGCGACTGTTCTGCAACAACGGCTCATTCCCCTTTCTCCAATTCCTCACATCCAGCGGATCACCTCCGAGCCACTGAATTGTATTGACCTTGTAATCCTTGGTCCAGCTCCCCGCGCACGAATACACGATCCCAGACCACTGCCTTCCACCATCATGCGGACTCTTCAATTCTTGCGGGCCTTCATTGATCCCGCTCTGACCACTCCATTCCCAGCGTCTATCCGGAGTTGATATCCGTGTCGGCAGCCTACTCTCATCACACTCGGTCGGCGTGAACATGCGCGCAATGAACAGCTCCTGCACCTTATGCGAGCCGCTGTGATCACCCAACGGCCATCCGGAATACACAAAGTAGTTTTTGCCGTCGAGCTCGATGACCGTGCCGTCGATGGCCCACTGGTTCGGCAGACCGCGGAGGTGGCCGAGGAATTCCCAGGGACCCGCGCAGGGGTCAGCGTGCGAGGGAGGTCCGCCGAGGACGAACATGCGGTGCGATGGGTTGCCGTGTTTGGGGTCGTCGGCGGCGAAGTAGACGTACCAGCGGCCATTGAGGGCGTGGAGCTCTGGAGCCCACAGGTCGCCGCTGTAGGGCGTGTCGGGAGGTGGGCGCCAGATGGAGTGGCGGGTGCAGGTCTTTTGAAAATTACCTAGGTGAGGGGAGCACCATATTTCGATGTGGGAGCCGGCTGTGAAGGTCTGGTGGTGTGGAGGATTAGAGTAGTCCTTGAATTTGGATTGGAGCTCGTGTGAACTGCGATGTTATGAAAAGCATGACGACGTACAAGGTAGAACTTGTCAAATCGACACAAAATGAACGGGTCTGCAGTGGAATCACTCGTTATGGTGAGAAGGGCGTTGTTGTATTTCATGGTGGAAAGAGTCCCGAACAGAAACTCTCAATGGTTTGAGCAGAAGTCCTTAGTAGTTTGCGGTTGCGGTTGCGGTTGCGGTGAAGTTGAGACTGTGGAGAAGTGTGGGGTGGGAGAAGGTCTTATCGATAAGTACCTACCTAGAGGTAGGTACGGAGTAGTCGTGAGGTCGTATTTTCACTCCGAAGAGCAGCCTGCTGATGCGGTAGTTGGGCTTATTTTTGCAGCGTCCACGACACGTGCAGAAGATACACCGAATAAAAAGTCCCCGGGCCCGTTTTTTCAAACCTGGGCCGTTTCGGAAGTCTACGTAGGTGGAATAGGGTTAGTATTAAGGTTGATCCTAGTCGAACAGAAAATTAGCTAACCTTTCTTGTTGACATTATTATTTGCGGCGCTCTGGCTGGATTCTTGTTCGGGGCGGCGGGCGTCGTCCATCATTTTAGAGAAAGAGGGGAACCTTCGGTGCGGTCTAGTGCATTGAAGCCTGAAGTTTGAAGCTTGAAGCTGGGTTGTGAGGTTGTGAGGTTGTGAGGTTTCGAGGAGAGAGGAAAAGAAGAGCGAGGCAGGTCGAAGTCGAGAGGTATAGACTAGGTACGTCTGCATTGCGGATGATTGACGTGAGTACCTTGGTAAGAGCGAGGCCTTATTTACGAGCGCAGCAATTGCAGGTGGAAGGTGAAAAGTGAAAGGTGCAGGAGCCTGCTCGTAGAACACATGTCAATGGCACAGGACATGCAAGAGTTCATCAGACATAACGTTACCTTGTGGATGGAACGCCTGGCCGTTCAGCAAAACCTGTCAGGTATAATGTAGATACTACCAGGTAGCCATTTCCAAAGAATCTAAAAGAGCAGACTCCCTGACTCTTGGATTACTCCTAGACGTCTCGACAACAAACAGTTTTTTAAACAGTATATACTCCTTTCAAGGGTTGGCAGAGCGTCCTGAGATTTGTTGCACTCCGTCTGCAAGCCCTAGGCTAGTACTCCATACATCTACAGGCGGCGCAAGAATCCGCCTGATACATGACCTCTTGAGAGTACGCCGCCTTACTAACCAGCAAAAGGCCTCCATCATTAGTAGAGACCTTCAGGAGCAATTCGGGAGCTTCTTGTCTTTCTGGGTATAAAACTCTGGCGTAGTTTTGCCCTATCGAGGAGACAAGGTTTCACGGCGATTTGCCAATCCAGTGTCCCATCGGCTGTGCATATACATCAGCGAAGCAGGCTCTCACCAGACTACCTGGATAATTTCCGATCAATTCACGTTTAGCCACTGGCCACACGGACATGGGAATATCGAGAATCAAAGCCAAAGATTGCAATCTATTCGATCACACTCCCGTGTCTATTACTTAACGTCTGTCCTTTGAAGGATCTGTACGTCTCCACCCATATTGGAACGGCGTTGATCAAGATCCGTCAACAGCACCCAGCATCAGATGTCATTGACTCTTTTCCTAGACAGCCATACCGACAGCCCACAACATTGCACCCACAGCTCCGAGCGCGACGCCATTGCCAGCAACCACAGCCGCTCCTCCGGTGGTGCTGCTGCTGGAAGCCGACCCAGAGGTGGTGCTCGTGCCCGATCCACCGCTCGACTTCGTCGGAGTAATTGTACTCGTCACAGTCATGTTGACAGCCATAGTGCTCGAGATGACGAGGACCTGGGAGCCGGTGCCGACGAGACCGCTCGAGTTGCCGGCCGGGTAGGTTGTGAAGTTGAGTTGGGTCGAGGTGTAGACGGTCGGGACGACGGAGGTGATAATGGTAGGGACGAGGGTGACAGCGGCTGGGACGGTCTCAGCGGCGGAGGACGAGGCAGAGGCAGAGGCGGCGGCGAGGACGCGTTCGCAGATGGTGTCGGAGGCGGGCTGGACCTCTGGTGGAGAAGGTTTTGTGTTAGGTCGACGACAAGATAGAAAATGACAAGAAAGCTTGAGATGGGTGGGAGAACCGAAGGATAGGATGAGAGGGGAGCATACTCATTGCGTCCTCGTGTGGGCAGTCGCGGACGACGCATGGAGTGACGAGTTGGGTGATTTTGGTCTTTTGAGTGGTGCATTGGCAGACTTGGTCGGCGAGGTCGCAGCCAGCTTGTGGGACGGATTGCTCGAAGCAATGGAGCTGTGAGAGGATTAGTTAATTGATCGCATAGATTACTGGATGGTGAAGGACATGGAGGAGGGATACAGTCGCTTTGAAGGCGCGCTTGTGGTAGAGTCTTGCGGCCCGGCAACGAGCTATTAGACATGGCCTTGACTCCAGCCATTGGAGTAGGCAGAGCTCAACTTTGGCCGAACGACGCGCAGTAAACAAGCAGTGTATTGAAGAGAAAGCTGCTCGAGAGAGGCCGGGGAAGAAGCAAAGCAAGGTACTCACTGAGCATTCAGGCAGTCCGGCAATATTCTGAGCGGCGACGAGCAACGCAAAGAGCGCGACGAGGAGCGTGATGATGAGCTTCATCCTGCTGGTATCCGTGTGAGGTAGTGTAAAGGTACGAAGAGAAGGCGGGTCGATAATTGGCAGTAAGATGGAAGCTGAGCTGATGCTTGTTGATGCGTGCGCGAGTTGGACGTTCTGGAGAGAGGGTGTTGTTTTGAGGTTGGAGCAGAGAGGTGGGTGGAGATTTTGACGGGTCTGTTTGTTGACTTCCAAGATGCGATCGAAGATTTAGGTAGGTTGCAAAGGTGGTGCAAACACCTCAAGACCAAGCCCGCGACCAACACCTTTTCGAGATGGGAATAACGCTGCTGAAACGAGAGATAGGAGGACAATGTAAGGTCTGCAAACACTCTTGAAGGCTGTAGAAGGGAATTGAAGCAAACACATACAGAGATGCAGACCAGGAGCAGCCATACGGGATATCTTTTTAAGTCGCCCAGCTCGATCTTGTACTCCCTTAGTACTTAGCCTTGGTTCTAACTTCTCACAGCTGGATCCTAATCCTTCATTCGAAAAGGACGCCTTCAGCCTCGCCCATCCGACTTCCTCCCAGTCCCTCGATATACTCATTGGACCTACGTAACCGGCCTTCTCGATTCTTCCGGCTCTCTCATATCCAGCATCTCTTCTCTCCACGAGAGCACGAACCAATCCCTGAGCTCCCCTGGCTCCATCCGACAGAGCTTCCAGCAAACCTCCAAATGACATGCGCGTACCCGCGCCCCGGTCACTCCAGCCTGTGGGCTCGCTCCGGCGTAGGTTGCACGTTCATACTGCGCGCTGCGCGAGCGGGCAGGTTGAGGGTTCCCCGAGAGAGGACTCAGGGGTATTGGAGTACAGGATGACGGGAAGAAGAGATGGAGTCGCAGGGACCGGGAGGTATTCTTCGCCAAGTAGGCGCTATACCGCTTTCGACTATTCACGAGCGAATCGAAGCTCCGTCAGCTTGAGTGTTGTAGCATTTCACTCATAGGTATGCGCTTGAATCAACCGTCTAAAATACACATCCCGCCAAATGCATCCTGTCCATGCGACCGCCGATAAAGTCATTTTGTCCAAGTACCTCTGAGAGAAACCACAAAACCAACCAGGAAAAGCACCTGAGGGAACTCGATCCGAATTCCGAAGCGGAAGAGACAGCCGCTGAACCGGTCCCCGTTTCGAAACAAGGAACAGCCAGCGGTCTTCAACTGACTCGTCCCGTCCCGATGTGGTTCAGTTCCTTTAACCGTCTGTCAACTGTCAGCTGTTATACTTAACGGAGGTTTGAATACCTTAGTTTCGAGTTTTAGAAAGCCGGGAAATAGAAGGTCAGGTTCGGGAGAAAGAACTTGAACCTGCTGCGTTCCCCTGGATGGTACGACGACGTGCGGCATCATCGCACAACATTTCAGTGGCGCCTCTTCCTCCCGTACCGGCGCATGAGCACTCAGCCAATCCGCAAGAAAAGAGAAAGGCTTTGGAAGTTGGGAGTCTGCGACTCTGCTTGTCTGACTGGGGTCATGGTGCTGGCAAAAAAAATCACGGAACACTCTATTCTGTTACAATTCACGAGAGTCAAGATGTCGGAGCTTCCCTGATATGGAATTGAAGGAAGGGTATCGCATTCGCTTGTTGTTGACTATCAACTGAATATAATCGTACAAAGTCAACCATTCAATTTCATCCTCCACCTTCAACATTCTGTCAGCTTCCCCCTCCTTCCAGATCAGAGCCGTTGTTCGATCTCGCAAATAGAAACTATAAATACACAGCAAAAGATCTCACACTGTGTGTGCTAGACATGTGAATTAATTGAGCTCCTTGAACGCCGCCACCACAGAGCTCCATTTTGTTGCCTGTTGAACAAAATTCAGAGGTAAAAAAGAAGTTCGAGTCGAAACAAAATGAACATCTCCGACACCAGGTTCAGAGAGACAAGAAGAGAAACGACTGAATCTATGTACTGTGGCCGTCAAAGTGGAGAAATGAAAGAAGGGTAATTATTGCAAACAATCCCTGCTCTAGAGAGCGAAGGAGAGAGAAAGAAAAGCAATATGCTCAACTCATGGCATCATTTTGGTGTGAGAGAAAGGTGTAATCAGCTCGGCGTGTAAACGGAGCAATAGTGAAGTGGAATGGTGTGTCGTAAGGAAAAGGAAATACGCATCGAACGCAAAGCAAAGATGGAGGTAGCCGCCCATAGACATAAGTCAAAGGAAACAAGTTCCGGTCAGTGAACGCCGAATGTTTCCAATTGTCAATCTTGCTCCCCAAGAGAATTGGAGCTCAAAACATGCCAGCTTCGTTAACAACGACTGGTGGGCTTCCATGAGGTGTTGACAAGGCCTGTGCCGCTGCTCCGCCCGCTGTTGTTGTTGGCATCGGGGTAGCAGGGGCCATCTGGTGCCTAGCCCTTGCGTTTAGGTTTTTGTCGCTTGAAGACTTGCGGATTCTGGTTTTAGTCTGGACCTGTGCACGCCGATCGAACTCGTCCGCCGACCACGTACTACTAGTGTTCGAAGACGCCTCCGAGGGAGAAGGGCCACGAGAGGTGCCTTCGGAGCTCTCGGCGCGGCCGAAGCCGAAGCGGCGACGCTTGGGGTTGATTGGCGGGACAGGTGGGACATCCTCCTCGTTCATTCCGTTCTGCAGCGAGGCGCCGGCTGGAAGATCGACCAAATCGACGTGAGAGGTTTTGGAGATCAACTTCGGCTCGGAGATATCTGCCTTGTTGATCGACTTCTTGCGGGAAGTGATGACGGCACCCGACAATGTTCGCATGGGAACATGGTGCGGAAAGTATGGGTGGACTGGAGTGGACGAGTTAGAAATAGGTGGCGTTGTGTTTGCGGAATATGAGGTCGAGGTAGAACCCAAGCTCGACTTGAAACCCGGGCTATAGGGTCCAGGAGAGGGTCGTGGAGATACTCCAGGGGATGGCAAACCTGCAGGCTGTCGAGACATTGCGCTGGATGGGGTGAAGGGAAAATTTGATTGCGGCATGGAGGTTTGCGGGTTGGGCAGAGTCTTCTCCAGGTAACCAGGTGCCGATGGCCTGCTGTTGCTCCGCATTCGAGGACCAGTAGTCTGCGAATTCGCTGTAAAGAATGAGAGCAAGTCCGTTGAAGAGTTCGAGGCACTCTTGCTTTGGAACTGCTCTGGAATAGCTGGGGACGGCTGATCAGGGATCATTGGAGATGGCTCCGTGTAGATGGTGGTGCGGCTCCCGGTGCCTTCGGCCATCGCCTTGTCCAAGTCATCCTTGTATCGACCAGCGCGACTCCTAGATCGTCCGTTAGAAAGCTCAGAGTCAGATCGGTTACGGCTGGATCGGGCTGACGCTGATGGAGAACGTCGACGGCCGGATGGCTCGCGCGACTGCTCAACACTCGGGCCGCGGGACTCAGCATAGCCAGCTCCCTGCGCGTACTTCGGAGCGCGAGGGTTCCTCATTCGTCCAGTTCGGTCGTCGTCCCGATTATCCAAGCTTGTACCCGGTCGGGACATGTTGCTCAAGGAAACATTGCTGGAACTGCCGCCAAGACCAAGCATCTTCAAGGCCTTGGAATGCTGGGAGTCGTCACGATGGCGCGCGGAAATCGAGTCTCTGCTTGACTTGGTTCGCAGGATGCCACCGACAACTTTCAGAGCATTGTTGCTCTTGGTAGTGGGAGTCGGGCTGGGGGAACGGATGCTTTCCGACTTCTTGAGCTTCTCTTGAATGTCCCTCTGGCGCTGTACCAATTCTTCTGCGAAAGCGTCTCGCTCTGCTTGTGTCTCGGAACTCAATCCCCTGCTGTGAGCCTTCTTCATTTGTTGCTGCCAAGGGATCTCCTCGCTGTGGTCCTCCGAAGGCCTGCCATAGTTGCTCATTGCTCCGGAAGACGCGGCATGTTTCAGACGGTGTCCAGGTTGATCAGTAGGACTGCCCGAGCTACGGCTCCGATCCTCAGCCTGATAGCCAGTGTCAAGGTCCTCAAGGTCCCAGGGATTCGAGTGACTGAGGCTGGAATGTGCGGGGGTGTTGGAGTGACTGGCACTGTCGATTTGCTGGTGCAGGCTGCTGACGTCCTTCGTGTGCACAGCAAGAGGCGCTGGAGGAGCAACACTATAGATGGAGGAAACATTGCTGTTGGTACGCATGTGCTGGCGAACCATGGTGCTCAAACCCGGATTGGAACGAGACAAGGTGAGCTCGGAGTCGTCTTCTTTGCTCGTTATGTCAGTCCGCTCCGGTGCTGCAGGCGCGGTAGTCTTGATCGTTTTCTCATCGTAGCGACCGATCGGTGGCATTGGGCTGTTGGATCGGAAAGCGGGATGCTCATGGACGGGAGGCGCAATATTCGATCGTGTCGGGGCGGGCAGGAGAGCAGCCCTTCGCACATAGTGTGGACCATCATAGAGCGCGGATTGAGCGGCGGGAGTCGAGCTGGGAATGTGGCCCGTATACTGATTGGAGCGGGATTCTGGTCGTGAGATCTCCGTCCGTGGGGAGGGTTCCGGATCTTCCACTTTCATCTGGTTCGCAGCCTTTTGGAAGACAGAAAACGCCGTCGGTGCGGGCTTTTGGCCAGAGGACGTGGATCTTGATCGATTCCTGAATCCGAAATCCAAAGGATTCGCATCGGGAGTCGACTCCTCGGATGGAGACTCGTTTCGGAAAGTAGGAGTTTCACGGCCTTGCTGCATGCGCATTTGCCTCTGGAGATATTGTTGCTCGTCGAATTTCTGTGGTTTGTTGAACGCACCCAGGGCCGTCGCCTTGCCACGGTCCGCGGGATTGATTGCGGAGGCAAGAGGATTGCCTTCGCCGACGTCGCTGATGGGGCTCACTGGAGGAGAATTGTGAGCTGAGTCTATATTACTGCGGGAAGATTCCAGGGGCGCTGGAGACGGACTGGCTGTCCTGAAGGCACTTGGCGCACGATGTCGACCTTGACGCGACTGCGACCTGTATGGAGGGGTGACGGAGCCGCCGTTCGTCCCACGCTGCTTGATGGAGTTCAGTCGGGTCATAGCGGAAGACTGTTGGTCGTGAAGATCTCGATCCAGTCCTTGATCGTAGAGACGCTTGGTTCGAGTATTTGAGCGCTCCAAGCCCGATGGCAGCGGAGGAGTCGGCGTAGAGCTGGCGATGCCTGGGGCAGGTGGAACAGGAATGGACGAGGCATCTCGTTCTCGCGAGGCGACAGAGGTTGCGACCGTGGCGGTGGATGATCGGGGAGCGTTCGAGGTTGTGGATGAGGCTGTTCCTCGCCTTCTACTGCTCCAACCAGATAAGCTAGGTGAATATGCGGACGACTTGGGAGGGCTTTCTGACAAAGCATTCTGTTCAAGAGCTAGGCGCTCCCGCTCACGTTCCCTCTTCTGCTCTTCCTGGCGCATCCTCTGGAACTCGGACATGCTGACGTCGTCCTCGTACACCGGGCGGCCCACCATGCCGCCCCGGCTCGATCCAGCGCCGAAGCTCTTGGTGGATCCAGAGGCTCCAATTGGGATCTTGTAGATCTTCTGGCGTCCACCGAAGAGAACGTTGCCTTCGCCAGGGCGTGCGCGGCTCATCATACTGACAGACTCGTCGTCTGTGCCATAGCCTTCCATTGAGCCTACTGAGTCTTGCCTCTCGTTAGCAAATGGCCGTCTGATTGAGCTCTTCACCGAGGAAACTTCGGCGATGTCGGCGAGGCCATTACCGCCAGTGAAGCCAAAGTCGTAGAGACGCGATTGTCGACGAGGCTGGAGCACGCTGTCGTCGCTGGCCTTGCCGAGTTTTGAATTAGGATCGTCTTGTTCTCGAAGCATGCTGAAGCGGGCAGAGAGATTGGGCATCAGGAGACTCGTGCGGAAATTGTCGCTGGAGGGAAGCGCGGCAGCCAAGTCAAGCTCGACCTTGGGCTCCGGCTCCGGCTTGCGGGCCTTCTTCCGTGTGAGGAAGCGGTTCATGGTGGCTTTGAAGAAGTTAGTCGGGCGCGGTGCAGACGTTGACGAGTTGCTGCGCAGTGAGGTTGTGGCGTGTTGCGGTGACGGTTGCGACGGGCGCATGGCGAAGGTAAGATAAACATACAATGTGAAGAGGTAAGATATCAATTGGGTGTTGATGCAATGGATGCAAGGGATGGGATAGGGCTGTGGCTTCGCGGATCGTTGCGCACTTCAACTGCAAGCGAATGCGGGCAATTGAAGACGCGGCGATCGGAGAATTCGCGAAGCGGTGTCGACGTTGACGCGTCGATGGAGATGTGAGCCTGTCTTGTGTTGTGTTAGGAGCGCGTGGTTCATTTGGCCGTGTTCCGCTGCCTGCAACGGCGCGAGCCAGACATACAGGTGCTTGTTGACGATATCACAGGCGCAGCCCGTGCAGACTGCAATTGAGTGTTTTTGAGGTTGCAATCGTAGCAGTACCCATGCAGGCTGTTCGGTCGACGTTTGTGAGATGCGTGGTCGAGGGAGGACGGTCGGCGGAGAGGGTGCGGAGGTGGAGGAGGGGATGTGAGCGCGCAGACGGGTCGATGTGAGCGGCGAATTGAGCGATGTGAAAATTTGCAGGTCCACAAATGTTCTCGTGAGGTTTTTCGTGCAAAAGCCACTCGAGCCAGTTCAACGTGCGAGCTGGGATGTGCTGAGGACGCGTAGGGAGAGGGTTGTGCGGAGGTGGACGTTCAAGGTTGCTGTTGTTGTGGCGGTGTCGAGGTTGCGGTTGAACACGGGCAGACGAGGAGCAAAAGAAGGACTGCGCTGTAAAACGAATGGTGAGCTGGAATAATCACTGGACTGTGGTGGTGAAGCGTACGGGCGACGAACGATGGAGGAGGTCGATGCACCGCACCCACGCGAGAAAAGTAGAGTCTGTGGGTAGCGTAGCCTGCGTCTCCCCTGAGTGGAGATCCTTGACCAATTTGAGCCAGGCGGCTTATTACAGCCAGCGCAGCTGCAATCTCCCCCTAGGATCGATTCCCGGCGGTTGTATAATTCGGCCAATGGAAATCCGGAGCCACGGCGGATTTTGGCGATTGATTGGATTTGCGACGGAGAGGAAGAACTGCTGCGGTGATGCCCCTCCTTTCAAGTTCCTGGAGACTGGAGTCCTGGATATTCGTACAGCGTGGTGGTGAATGGCGACTGTGAGCACTGAGCCGCCGTATTCGCCTGGAGCTACTACTGCAGGTACCAGATGGCACTGTGCAGCCCTGAGCTTCCTCCAGATGCCGCCAACCTGGGGGACTCCTCAGCAATGATGCCGCCGCAAACGATGATCAATCCAATATATTGGCCCTCTCCGCGTCGTCGACGGTCGCCGGAGACGGACTCTTCACGGTGCGAGAACAGCGACGAGACGACGATGACCAGAACTATCTGCTACTACCTGACGCTACTACTATAGGGAGAGGCAGACACGGCCACGAGTAAGTGGTGCGTTTCTGCTTTCCAGGCTCCCCAGTCTTGTTCAGGGGAAACAACAACGATGAATGGCCGCCCTGAGACAGTCGCGGGGGGCAAACGCATCAGAAACAACGCCAGAACCGGCGTTGACGCTGTCCTCCACAGCTCACAATTGACTTTGTCGCGAGAGCGTCGCACGGTGCATCGCCGGCGATGCTCAGGTCGCTTTTAACTTTGTCTTTCGCATACGCTCTTTCGACTTCGGCAAACATACGATTGCGAAGAGGCAGTCTGTCCTGACTCCTGACTCCTGACTTCTGACTTCTGACTTCTGACTTCTGACTTCTGAGGCTGGCAGCCTGACAGGAGGAAAATCAATGCTCGTTGCTGGAGCCTGGCTTCCATGAGCTTTCTCGAACAGTCGAATACTGATATCTCCAGAGTCCAGGACTCCAGAGCAAGGCCCCCCCTGAGCGCTGGGCATCCTCCTGGCCACCCGGCCACTGGATCCCCTTTACCATAATAAATCTAGCTTGCGGGATGGTGCCGCCCATGGCGCAGAAGGCTGACGTTTCTCCCAATAGGAAGCGCTTCCCTCTGTGATGGGATTCGGGAAGGATTCTGTTAAACGTCTAGCGCAGTCATCCACAAAGGCGGAAAGGGAGCATTTGTGCTTTTCACAGTCGGCCATGTCAGACGGTCAGCTGATTTGGATTCATCATCAACTTCCGGACTTCAAGTCTCTGGGTCGCGAACTGGCAGCTCGAACTTTCTTCTCCACGCGGGAATGCCGGCGAGCCGTCCTTCTGCATCACCAATGGACCATGCCCTCAAGAGCTGCGATAAGGGTTTCAAGCCGGTCCCGTTAATACCATCTCCGAAACAGACAAACAAGCATTCTGATATCCCTGAACGTTTACCAACATCCCATCCCCTTGCTCCGCGCGCTCGAGGATCCAGCAGCAGATCGTTCATGCAGGACTTTCCTCCGCTGCCACGACGATTGGCTGTAGAGTACTCTACTCTAACGTCTGGTAATTTTCTAGATCGCAGGCTGTCCTTGCTGCTGGCCTGCCGTTCGCCGCCCCGGAAAGATGATCTGAACAAGAGATGCGTCCGAGACTGTGGAGCTGTGGAGCCGTAGAACCCTTGTTGATGCTCCGAAAACTCTAAAGAGTGAGCACAGCAGCTCGCACAGCCAGAGCTTTGCAAGCTGCGTCACTATTCTCCTCGTCCAAACTTCCGCCGTACTTCCACAGACGATTCTCAAACAAAGTGTGGTCCTACTCAGCGCAGGGTCAATCCAGTCGTGCTCATGCGCCGCCGCCGCAGAATTCTCATCATCGGTTTGCACTTGAGGGAATCAGTTCGGCCAACAGAACACACCTAAGGTAGGTTAGGTAGTTTGGCGATTTACCCATCATTGATGAACGACGAGTCAACAAATGCCAAGCCTACACTCACTACTTTTATCTGTATAGACTGTAGAGAAAGCTTCATGACGAGCAGATATTAGCCAGTCTCTGTTTCCATCGGCAATCCACCCTTTCCATCTGATTAGGTCGCAATGTTGCGCCAAGCGAATGGCGGTTGAACGGCAGATTGCAGATGGCTAGAGAACGCGACCACGACGCGTCCAGATTGTGGTACCCAATCGACGATAAACCAAAACAAGAACATAGTGGTGGTCTGTGGCAGTACAGCGTTGCCTGTGGCACACAGCGTTGGTGGCAGTTGCACAATTGTGGCGAGGGCGTTGTCGGTACCAGTAACCACGATAGATATAGGGCGATGAAACTCGAACGTCAACAGTAGTACTCCGCATACCGTCGCAGACTGTAAGGTAGGTGGCCATTTTCTTGGTTTGTGTAGGAGACCATGGCAGCTCGGCTGAATTTGTCCAGCGTATTGATGACCTCATGATGGTGCTGCATAATGCATTACTTCAAGAAGAACAGCCAGCAGTGGGTATAGGTATTGGACGTAGCCAAGGTGCCTCTCTCAAGCAGCTACTTCGAGTTTCTTCACTACGCAAATATATTCATCCTTTCGATAACGTCACTACTCTTGAAGGACAGCCTAACCGAGGTTGCGACGGGCACTAATCAGCCCGCAGCATTTAACCGCAAAACTACATGTGAGTTTGGACTTTGAGCCTACCTTAAGACGTGGATCTCCAGGTGCTCGTATATTGGCTTGGTGATGCTCTCAAATACGAGATCACTCCTTCTCGGAAATCTCGAAGTCGAGTGCCAACGCGATGAAGGAGAACAAAGAACGAGCTTTGCGTCTAGTCAACCTCGGAAAGCCCAGCGACTGAAATGAAGTCTCCTCGTACCTGACATTACATCCCCGCTTCTCAGAACCATGTGGCAATCGTCGGCTAAAATGAATTGCTCAGTTCAATGTACAGGGGAGTAGTTTAGATCAGGGCCGTCGCAATCTTTCCAGAAGAAAGCATTTCTCCCAGCGATCGAGTATTTTCTTCATATCACATGCTTGCCATCCTCACAACATGAAGACTCTCACGTTTCTTCTAGTTGCTCTGCTTGCGTCCCTCATATCAGCGCGCGGTGTGTCTTCAAGCGCTGTCCGTGGAGTCACCGTCTACAGCCCGCCATCTTCTTACAAGGTCCCGCGGACACTCTATGCGCGGACCCTTCTGTTGAGCAAACAGAATGCAACTGGCGATGTCCTGCTGGCGACATGGGAAAACTACTCTGAGGAGCCACCGTACTTTCCCATCTACCGGTCCACTGATCTCGGAAACACCTGGTCCGAGTTGTCGAGGGTGAAGGACACAGTCAATGGATGGGGACTGCGGTACCAGCCATTTCTCTACGAACTGCCTGTCCCCTTTGGCGGCTTCCCGGCCGGCACGCTCCTCCTAGCCGGGAGCTCCATTCCTGAGGACCTTTCAATAACTCAGATTGACTTGTATGCAAGCACGAATAAAGGGTACGCGGATCATTCCCAGAATCTACATGCGCAAAGCTAAAACAGCTACAGCGCGAACTGGACATTTGTCTCCCACGTCGCTCGAGGTGGCGAGGCCATCCCCAATAATGGCGAGACGCCCGTCTGGGAGCCGTTCATAATGATGTGGCAGGACAGACTGATCGTGTACTATTCGGATCAACGAGACCCTAGATACGGCCAGAAGATGGATCACCAAAGCACTCGAGATCTTCGCAGGTGGGATCCACCTGTCGATGATATTGCAGTCCCGGCCTACAACGAACGACCCGGTATGCCCACCATTGCGGCTCTACCCAATGGATGCTACATCATGACCTACGAAGCTGGAAATGCGTCGCCTGTCTCCTTCGCCGTTTATTACCGCATCGCTTCTGATCCTACCAAGTTCTTGAGCGCCCCAGTACAGAAACTGAGAACTACCGATGGCACCGTACCTGTTGGTAGCCCCTACGTGGTTTGGACGCCGGCAGGTGGACCTAATGGAACGATTGTGGTGACTTCCGGAGGTGCCTCGGATGTCTACTTGAACCGAAGGTTGGGTGCGACGAGTGCGTGGATTCGCAGGAGAACGTCAGCGCCGGCTAGCTATACCAGGAGTTTGCTGGTTATGCCCAAAAAGCAGGATATCCTCATCGTGGGTGGAGGCGTGCTCAATGGCGAGAATAATACGGTCAATGCAAACACGGTCAATGTCGCCGCATAGCATGGGTCTAGCACTTTTTCAAGGCAGCTTCTTCCACCACTCAAAAAAGGTCTCTCGGTCTCCCCGCATTCAATATTACTCGAGTCTATTCATATATTGACTCGCTGAAGTCAAAAACAACCTAAAAACGTATCCATCTACTCACCCTAGTTGAGTGACCCTGTTGGGGCGTGTGTCACATATATGAATCTCAGGTCGATGTTATAGTCTTGTCTCCCCAGCTCTTGGCTAGCCAACCATGTCATTCCTCCCGCGAAGCTTCGTATGCCTTCGGTGGATCACTGCACTGCTCACTTTTGTATGGTTGTTGCAGACTTGCGTCAGCTTCACACTTCCTTTCAATCGGACTTTGTGTCAATTGCCCACAAGTCCAGACCCCCTTTCCGGCTGTCCAACAGGCACTCTCCTCGTATCTCCATCCCCATCATCACCTTCTAATTCTACTTCCGAGACCTTCGCCACACTCCAATCCGCGCTCAACACTATCCCCTCAAACTCTTCCTCCTCCTCGCCCCGCTCCGAACATGTCATCCTCATCCTCCCCGGCGTCTACACAGAACAAGTCAACATAACCCACCGCATTCCACTCACAATACTTGGTCAAACCCTGTCCCCCGACGATGCTTCGGCCAACACTGTAACCCTGCTCTGGCACGCCGCCACCGCCGGCGTCACGAACTCCACCCTCGACAACGCATACACCAGCACCCTAATTATTGCGCCAACGCTTCTCTCTTCCCTCACCGGCTCCGGACCCCTAGGATACCCCGTCCCTCCAGATACACCTTTCGGCTCTCCTCGCATCAGCATCTACAATGTTGACATCGCCAATGACTACGCTCCGACCTCCAGCGGCCCGAGTCTAGCCGTCGCAGTCAGCAGAGCGAATGCTGGCTTCTACTTTTCGAAGATAAGCAGCTATCAAGACACGGTTTATATCGGCAAACTGGGCAACGCGTATTTCTACGAGGGCGAGGTGAGTGGGATGACAGATTTCCTTTACGGCTTCGGAACGCTGTGGGTGCAAGGAGGGAGAATAGCGTTGCGAGGGTGCGGTGGAGGAATTAGCGCATGGAAAGGCGTGAACAGAACCACTGAAGAAATTAAAGGAGAGAAAGAGGAGTCAAGATTCGGAGTCTATGTGCATGGCGCAAGAGTGGAGAGGGCAAATGCAACCCTAGATTTGGACGGGCAATGCTCCCTCGGTCGACCGTGGAACTCGCTCCACAGGTCCATCTTTGCGAAGTGTGAGCTTGATGCCAGCATCAGGAAAGAGGGATACAGTACGTGGAGCTCTGCCGAGACGAGGGTTGGGAACGAAACATTCATGGCGGAATACGGGAATTATGGACCTGGGTACAATGAGAGTGGGAGGAGTGATGGGGGGATTTCGAGGGTGTTGACGAAGGAGGAGTATTTGCCGTATGCGATTCCCGCGGGTGTTTTCAGGTTCGAGAATGGTGGGTTTGGCAATACTGGGTGGATTGATAATTTTTATGCTCCGATGCCGGACGACTGATGTGTTTCACGGCATTCGGAGTACCCCTAAGATAAGTATACTCAGCTTACCCGTGTCGATACCCTTTCCGCATCTTTTCTGAACTTGTACTCTCGAGACTATACCTACATAATACCATGCACGTGACCTCGCGATATCAAGACTCGATTGGCCCCCACGTCTTCGAGCCGTCCCGCACTCCGCTTCAACCAATCAGTCCCTCAAGTCAAACAACCTCGACCAAACTATCGCGTGGCTTGCATCGAGGACACACACCAGGCTCATCTCAGCGACATGGGGATGGAGTTCCCAGTGGGGGCGATGCGGCTGAAAAGTTGAAAAGCGTGACCGGCGAGAGCCTTGCCCCGAGGGCCTGCTCCCCTCTTCTCCCTGCCACCGATTCCTAACATTTGTCGGACAGACCTCCCGAGTCTTCATCATGACCATTTCGCTCCGCGCGGCAGTCAATTGAGACCGCAGAGACGGGGACAAGATGGCCGCTGCTGCGATCGACGCTGGAGCCCGGCCGTCGAGGAGGGAGAGAGGGAGCATCTTTCGCCCAAGGACTTCGAGAAGCCGTTCGCGCGCTCCACGTGACGAGGCCGCTGGTGATACGAAGGTTGAGTGAGTGTTTTTCTTATCTGCATTTACCGTCCAGTCTCGGTCATCCCTCTCGTTCAATCTGTATGACGTTGTTTCAAAGCAAAAGGAGGTCGGTTGGGCACGGTAGGTACCGTGCGATCACAACTACCCCCTATTCCTGAGATTCTCATTGCAAGCATTTTCAAAGGCTGACATGAATACAGCATTGTTGTCATACCAGCAATTGGCGCGGATCCTCACGAAACATGGGCACACCCAGGCCATCGCGAGGGCATGGCATGGAAAAGCCTGTACAGCGATATCCCTCAAGCAGCAGTTCATCTCTACTCTTTTCCTTCCCAGGATGCCAGGCGGAACGACTATCTGTTCTACTCCCAAGATCTTCTCAAATACCTTACCACGAGGCTGCCAGGCTTGGGACCGCGTCATATCCATCTAGCAGGTTTTAGTACAGGAGGTCTGATTTTGAAGATCGTGTTAAGCATGGCATTTATGAACGATGGTCTCAAACACGCGAATTTGATACAGAGTTGCTTCAGCGTTGCGTTTTTTGGTGTGCCTCGTAAGCGATGCCGCAAGGATGAAAAGGTGCAATGGCTGACTCGTTTTAGATTACGGCAGCACAGTACTCTCTTCAGCTGTTCATACAGACAGCGTGATAAGCGGGTTGATGCTAAAATTCCAAATTGGCGATATATTGCGGTCGAGATTCAGCCCAGACAATGTCGGAGAGCTCGAGCAGTGGAGCGAGGAATTTGCACCCATGACGCTCGAGTTGAAGAAAGTTTGGTCCTTTATAGAAACGAGAGATACAAAACTTCGTATTGACTCGCCAGGTGGAGAGTCAAAGTCAACAACAATCGAAATTCCGGTGAGTTGTCCGAAACTGAGTCTAGCGGAGTATCACTTACCATGGGTGCAAGATCGTTGACCGGCGATCTGCCACTTTGAGTACTGATGACCTTCGCATTGGTTGTGAAGAGGTCGTAGAGGTCCCATCCGATCACGCGCATCTCCCTTCGTTCGGTAACGACCCAAACAGTCCGGCATTTAAAGTCTATATCAGTCAATTGGCTGCACTGATTAGTCGTATTTCTGCCGAAGACGGAAAGGATCTCGACTATCTGGATGGTCAGGTTGTTGTAGACATTCACATGTTTTACGACGTTGGATCAACTGGCCAATCTTCCATCAAACTCTGGTCCGAGAATCCGAAACTCTCAACCTTACTGGAACAAGGCCCAACAACTTGCCTGAAGCGACGATTGCAAAGCTTGAGAACGGACAGTATTGGGAAACTCCCAGCAACACCTGCTCTGGCGAAGCCTAACATCCCCATGATAACGGTATCGGGGACGGAAACGGAGGGTGATCTTGACGATGACGAATGGGCACAGACACCCACCGTTGTGGGAAGTTCAACCTCTTGGGACATGGAGCTGGTGGATTCTCCCCCCGTCTCGAGAGCACCAACTGCCCTCCCGGGTGCTGACGCGAGCAGTACTGGAGGCATGGCATTTACGAGAAATCACCCTGCTGGGTTGAATATCGAAGGATACAACGAACGAGCAGACAGCGACGTTGATTTGAAAAGATTCCACCACCAGAAAACAGCAGAAAAGTACACATTCCCAGATTTCAACCGCACTAATTTTCGATGGATTCATATCCCGCACAACCTAATGATTTGGGTTCCGCAGGTTTTCCAAACATTGGCAAAGGAGAAGAACGAATCGCAACTCCACAGGACTGTTCTGCACAGTCAAGCGTGGGGCTCCAAGCAACACATTGCTCGGCATGGCAATCCACATGGCCGGTTCATGCAGCCTTCCTGTAACTTGTTCACCAATTCCAATGGAAGCATGAAAGATCACGGGGCCTTTGGCAAATTGTCAAGCCCAATAGATGCCCATCAGCTTTCCATTTACCTACCTTACCTTCACTTTGACACTTTCGGGAACCTGATGCGGCGGAACGATGTTATCAGTAACAGACATAGACAACAGCATGTCCACCCTGTCTCGAATAGCGTGCGGAAGGGGCCTCTCGAGCACAAGTTGATTTGGCAGAACCTCACAAACTCGGCGAATTTGCCGTTTCACCACCGCCGATCTCTCGATCAATACGGGTATCCTACTCTTGCAAATACGTCAGCTCGAGATATGGATCAGGTGCTTTACAAGAGAACAAGGGGAGGCCGACCGGAAGCTTGGGATACCAGCCAGCCGAGACCTCAGCATGCCACGAAGAGCTACCTCGCGGAACTGTGGGACAAGGAGAGGAGTGCCCAAGGCAAGGATCCCAAATCGAAACTGACATTCGCCGGGCAGACTGGTGGCTACTATCGAGACGAAAGGAGCAAAGTTCTCATGGTAGACCAGCTCTGGCTGTGGGTAGCCGACAAAGACACTGTCATCACCTTCTTCCCAGGACGAGAAGAGGACCCTCGAGATCCCAATTGGCGACACGCAGACCTCCGTTCCGCGATCTACGAAGACGTGAATGGCGACCCAAAGTTTGCCACCCAATGCAAAAACTGCTTTGACTTTGCCTCTCTGGCCATCTACTATGCCGTCACGGTATTTCTCGAAAAGACCACCGACAACAATCTCCAAATATTCCGCATTTTCGAGGAATCCATCAGCGAGTATACCGAGCAGCAAACGGCTTCTTTCAAGCATTTCCGGAACAGTCAGCTGGAGCGGGACAACATGGACGACGAAGAAGCGGTCCGGGAAACGCTTAAACACCTTCATAGCAGAGACGACCTCACGGCTCTCCTCGAGCTCCGCGATATTGAGGACGAACTCAGCACGCTGAAGAAGCTGTTTGACGAGCAAACCAGTGTCCTCAATCAAATCATCGACTGCTTCAAATCCATCCCAAGGGACGATCCGACAACAAGTATTGAACGGCTCAAGTACGCCAAGCTGCAAGTTGCAAAGTACAAAGAGCAGGTGGAAGAAATGCAGAAATCGTGTCGGATGGCGCAGGATGCGTACCAAGTCCTGCTTGACATGAAACACAAACAGACGAACATTGCCGAGGCGAGTTTGGCGCGGTTGGCGGCCAAGACGGCGACGGAGCAGAATAGGGCTATTATGATTTTCACCGTGTTTACTATTATTTTTGTGAGCTTCCCCGCCCTATCGAAATGAATCTCTTGCCTCTCCTTCAAATCACCAAGCTAATCATTTTTAGCTTCCCCTGAGCTTCTTCACATCGCTCTTTGGCATGAACGCTCGCGAATGGAGCGGCCAGCAGAGTAATATGACTCTTCATGCGATCTTCCTCATTGCAGGTCTGATATCTGCGGCTGTGATTATCACGGCGCTTCTTTTAGCCTTCAATAAGCCAATTCGTGATCGAGCCCGTGGGGTCATCAGAAGAGGGGTCAAGATTCCTTTGCGGAAAACTGCCATTGGGCTTTCCTTCTTCAAATCAAGGCACGGAGAACTCGAGTCAGAGGGCAAGTACGGTGATCCCGACCTGGAAAATGGTAGAAATCCTGTAGAGAAAGCAGACGCCGATTACAACGGATCCATTCGATCGAAGGGCTCAGTGTTCAAGTCGCGGGTGGATATCATTGGTACGGATGGCCGGCCGAAGATGAACGTCGACTGAACCTTCCGGAAAACTTCCCTTGCAGTAACGCCATGCTGAGCAGCCTAGAAAATCAAAAGCAGAGCGAATTCGAAGGCCGAAATTATTCCCCTTCAAACATGTCTCCTCCTGGCCCACTTACTCAAATACTCCCTTCCTTCCACCCGATACACATCATCCTCCACATACGCGCCCCCCATACCCTCGGTCTGCAGCACCAAGTTCAACCCGCTAGGCCCGTCATCATACCGAGGCCATTTCGGCAGACCATTCCCATTCGGATCACCATCATATGCGAAATGAATCCACTGACTCCCCATCTCGCGACTCAACGCTTGATACGCAGGCCAGGGTCCCACAAACTCCGGATTGCCAAACACAAAGGGCACCTCGCTGAAATGCTGGACGCCCTTGTAGGCAGGCGCGAGCGATCCAGTCAAGTCGGTGTAGGTGGCATTGGTGTTGTTTGCGAAGGGCCGTGTGTTGAAGCGGTAGATGTAGGTCGGTGAGTACTTGGAGTAGTGCCTGGCATCTTCCAAGCGGGGCCCGTGGTAGAAAATGTCTCCAACAATGGCGGCGACGCGCTTGTATTGCCAGCCGCGCGAGGCGAAGCGCTCGGACCCTGTGTCCAGAGGAATGCCGAGGAAGGGATTGTCGGGGTAGAGCTGCATTATCTCGTCGACGGTAGCGGAGGGGTAGCCGAAGCCGCCGCCGTGAAGGAGGTATTCGCGGAGTTGGGCGTCGGTGTTGATGGCATCGACGGGCGCGTTGTCGGTGCCTTCGTCGCTGTTGCTGCCGTAGAGATGCGGCACGTGTGCGAAGCGTCCGGCTTTGAGCAGGTCTGTGGGGTATCCTGGCATGATGTCGCCGTCAACGACCGGGTAAAAGCCCGGTCCGCCCACGATGGAGGAGTTCATCAAGGGGTACAGAGTCGAGTAGGGAACTGTTCGCAGGCATTCCAGTACCGAGACCGCCGAACTGCAATTTACCTGGTCGGCAATCTTGTTGTAGATGGGCTGGTACCACTCTGTGCCGTTGTACCATGCCGTGGCCGCGCTGCCGCTCTCCTGGATGCTGCGATGGAAGAGCCCATCCGTCTGCCCACCGTACGTCATGAGGAGTTGTCCAACGGCGAAACTTCCAGACGATTCGCCCCAGATGGTCACTTGTGAAGGGTCGCCACCGAAAGATGCGATGTTCTCCTGGACCCAGGCGAGAGCTTTGCGCATGTCTCGCAGAGCCAGGTTTGTGTTTCCGGTACCTTGTAGTTCAAGTGAGTACATATTTCCCCAGCCGCCTTTACGGTAGTTGATCGAGGCGCCGATGATGGGCTTGCCGATGGCGACCGAGTGTGAGACTATGTAGCTGAGGTTGTAGTAGGCGAGACTGCTCGTGCCGACTTGGTAGGAGCCGCCATGGATCCAGAGCATGACGGGCAGTCTTCTCCTGTTGGCATGGGGGAACTCTTTTCTCGATGGCCGGACGATGTTGATGCTCAGGCAGTCCTCGCTCATGCCGTAAAGCGTATCGTCTGGGTCGGCGTCTGGACATGCTGGACCGTAGCTCTGCGCGGGCCGGTCGTCATACCATGATTCATTGAGGGACTGCGGGATGAGGAAGCGGTGAGCGCCGCTTGTGGACTGGGCGTAGGGGATCCCGAGAAAGAGGTCCTGGTTGAACTCTGGGAGATAGCGGCCGGCGTAGGTGCCGTTTAGGACGGTAGCGCGTGGGTGGGCTGCTGCGGAGGAGTGATGGGGGAGGAGGGAAAAGGCATATTGGAGGAGTTGGATTGTTCTCATGTCTCCAGTCTGCTAGGGAGGGTGGGCGGCAATAGGAAAGTGATACAGGTGCGAAGAGGATGAGGAGGCAAAGTACAAGGGCGAGATGCGGAGAACAAGTCACGGTGGACGATGAACATGTCGGGGAAGGCCATACTCTTTATAGAAAGCGGGAGGCGGCATGAGTCGGTGCTCGTCAGGCGTGCACAGCATGATGTTGGGCGAGTTGGCAAGCACCACCACGGTCGGTATTCAGTTTAGCGGTGCCGGTCCGGTGCCGGGGAGTGGGAGTGGCGATCATTCCAAGTCCACGATGCACGTTGAGATTTGCCAAGCCGCGCGTTGTGAGACCTCATCGTCAACGTCACTCGTTGCAATTGCTCCGCACACGCATTGCCGCATGCAAGCCTCAATAACAACGCACAGAATGCACAGTGATTGGAAGTTCTAAAATCTCCTTGCCAGTTCCTTCTTCTGTGTTCTCTTCTCTTTAATTTTTGTAAAGACAATGTTCTCCAGTACTCTATCACGTATCCTGGAGACCCATGCCATCCCGTAGAATTCCAAATTGCCTCTTCTGGGGTGTCCAGCCGAGCATCATCAACTCCGAGACACAGAGAAGCCGCATGCGCGCGTATGTCTGGGTTGCTGCATCGCCTGAACTACTCCGAGCCTAGAGCGGAAGTGTGCTCTTTTCAAGGTAGATTGCCAAATGGCAAACACAGGCCTGGTCAAACCTGTCAAACTGACCATCCTTCGTGTGTACAGTCCCAACTCTCTGAGGTCATTCCTGGATCGGAAATTCTACAATCCGAATGCTGCTTGGCTTTTCCACGTTCTCGTGCACGTGTCACGCATCACGTGGTCAATGTCACGTGGGGTGTTCATTTACCTCTAGTTAGGTACCTGGTAGCTGCTTAGATAACATTGGAAACAGACGCCAGGGCATTGCGTCACCCAGAGGTAGGATTCGAAGGACTGACAATCTTATCAACCCCAAAAGTCTTATGGTCAAATGTGGAAGAGTTGGCCGTCCAGGAGAGGAGCTCCTGAACTGCTCCCAGAGGGCCAGAGGTCCCTAGCTCTGGCATATTTTGCCAAATGGTGTTCACGGCTTCAAGTTCACCTGTTCTACAGCCTGCAAGCCGCTTGAATTCAGGTTGGTCCTGAAGGAGCAGGCTCACATCATCGTCATCCTTGAATCCCGGGGTTGCGCTTGAGCGCGGGGCTGCACGCCCAAGAACATGGCATGGCCCCGCGCGGGAACCCCTGACTTGCCCCGCGCCGTTGAACCCTAACCCACAATGCAACGTCGCTTCAACCGTCTCCCGCTCCAAACCTACTCAGGTTCAGGGTCCAGGCCTTAATTTGATCTCATCGACCAGAATGACGAGGATGGACGAGACAGAGCGTGGGTAAACTCCTTTCTCTTTGACTTAGTTGTCCAAAAAGTAGCAAGCTCGGAGTCTAATTGCGTGATCTTTTGTCTAGATGTTTGAACAAAGCGCGATATCCGCAATCCAAGGGCAGAAGCTTGAGTTCGGACGATAAGAAAAGCGCAAATCTGGATATCCAAGTGTGCAAGCGTCACAAATTAGTTCCCCGCGCATTCGGCTCTTCCCGCCGAGTGTACAGCACAGCCACACTGGATACTGAATTAGACAGCTAAACTTGCTCATCTCGTGGCAGGCTAGCCCAACAACGCATTTGAGGTACTGAGTAGAAAGAGGCCTATTTTCTTCTGTCTAGATTCTTGAAAATAGCCAATCTTAAAAAATTCAAGGGTGTGACGCTTGCTATAGATGTTCGAAAAGCAATAAAATCAAGAATCTAAGGGTGCAATCTTTGCTCCAGACATCTGAAATACTTAGATTTCAGACGTCTAAGCTGAGGAAGTAAGGGTTTCCCGTATATTCAGCCCTTCCCGCAGAGCGGTCGCGCCCATGGACTAAGGGGTAGCCTACTAACTTGATCTTTACTACAGGTATCTATAAATTCTTCGATTTTGTCACGGGACTGACACGCCTGAGCTTACCATATCATTGGCACGCTGATCACCTGACACGCAGCTGGATTTCTGATATCGGGCTGAATCCCGATATCCGGGCCGAGCTGCGCCGAGACCCCCGACCACCCCCTGAGAACACCAGACCTGCTCCTGCTTCTGCTTTCTCTCTTCACGCAACGTCTTGTTATTTGAATTGAACCTCATCACGCAATTAGATAGATAGCACCGCTGAATACAATCATCTTGTATCTCACACACTGCATCTAGTGATTCCGTGACAGATTTTAGATATCTAAGCGGAGGAAATAGTAGTTCCTCGTATATTCGGCCCTTCCCGTAGGGTATATAGCTATACTATATAACGATTGGATATCCCAACTCGCTTATTTCGTATCGGATTATTGAACATGTTGAAGACTTAGAAGCGGGGTCTTCAAGCAAAAAGGGGCTCTACCCCCTATTTTCTTACTTTTATATATTCAAAAACAGTCCATTTTAGAAATCTAAGGGCGTGATTCTTACTGTAGATATCTGAAAAGCAATGATGTCAGTAATCTAAGGGCGTGCTCTTTGCTCTAGAGATCTGAAAATCTTTCGATTCTCGATATCTAAGTGGTGGAAGTTTGGTCCTCCGCATACCTCGCCCTTCCCGCAGATTGTATAGCCATAACGGCCATTGATTAGACGTCCGCTTTTGGCATGAATTGCCGCATTAGGCCTGAGGGGTATCTGCGAACTCAGGGGTAAGCGAACTCCCTAAGAAAAGGGGTCCTTAATCCCTATTCTCTATACTAGAACTTCGAGAATGATGATTTCTAGAAATCCAAAGGAGAGAATCTTAGCTTAGATATCTAAAAAAAAATTGCGCTTCTTGAAATCCAAGAGAGAGATCTTTGGTCCAGATGTCCAAATTGATCGATTTTAGATATCTAAGCGGAGGAGTTGATGGCTCCCCGTGTATTCGGCCCTTCCCGCAGAGTGTACAGCCACACTGTTGAGCGATTAGACAGCCCAGATTCCCCCATTTCGTATCAGCAGACTGTTGAGGACTTGAGAACCGCGGGCGGGTCTTCCAATTCGGTCAGCGGCGAGCCGACATTCTGCCGGCTGCGAGGCGCCCATATACGTCTCTTCTCTCGCTCGTCTTCTCCTGTTCTTCTTTTCTCTCTTCAATGGCTGGGTACGAGATCCAGTCATACCCCCTCCCCTTGTGGGAGGGGGTAGCAACCTCCGCAAAGTTTTCAGTAAGGCTCACTCACTTCAAAAACCTCACTGTTCAAAACTTACCTGTCTTTCAGAGCCTGCCAACCAGTTGAAACCTTCCAACCGCCAGTCAACCGCCAGCCAAACTGTTCCAAACGCCAGCTAGCTATTTCGCCTGCTTCGCTCCGATTCAAATCCAACCACTCTTGCGGTGAAGGTCTTGGTACTTTACCACAAGAACACGCTCCAAAACAACAACAACAACAACAACAACAACAACAACAACAACAACAACAACAACAACAACAACAACAACAACAGCAATTGCAGCATGGGCTGCTGCTGTTCGAAAGCGAGGTCTTCGGACCCCGGGGAAGCCGAGCCACCTCCAAGGCCAGTGGCGACAATAACCCTTCCTCCAACCCCATCGGCCGCTCTTCCTCCTCAGGCATCACCACCTCCCGCCGCAACTCCAACTCCGCCGGCCCTGCCAACCGCAATTCCCGCCTTTCCGCCAGACCCTCCGGGATCGACCCCGCCGCCTCCAGAAGCAGGTCCGGCAGAGGAATGGCAGCGAGGAACAACGGGGCGAGAGATGTTTGCGGATGCCGTCCAGGCGACTTTGGCGATTCAACTGTGTGATAGTACGCTGCAGACAATGTGGCATCCATCCAGACGGACGAAAGCAAAGTTGGCCAGAAGACAAGTTTATGTCGACATGCTTGCCATGAATTCTGAGGATATTCCGCCCTGCCCTCCCACGCCACCGCCACCGGAGACGAAGCAGCAGAAGAAGGAGAGGCTGAAGAGAGAGAAATTCGGGACCATCTGACCAAAATCCAAAAATACCAAAAAAATGGGGAATAATTCAAAATCCAGAAAAAAATCTGTTTTGGGCGTTATCGGACCGGGCCGGCGAGCAAATGGAAATTGGGAATGGGAATGGGAATGGGAATGGGAATGAGAAATGGGACGGGGGTATGGATCTGGCGTTCTTGTTTTCTTCAAAAAAAAACACCAAAAGTATGGGGAATAAGACAAAATCCAGAAAAAAAATTCTGTTTCGGGCGTTTTTGGACCGGGCCGGCGAGCAGATGGAAATGGGAAATGGGAAATGGGTTTACGGATCTGGCGTTATGGGATGGGGGTTCGGAAATGGCGTTTTTGTTTGCTTTTGCATTCATTCTTTTCATTCATTCTTTCCAACACCAAGTTACGATTCGTTCGTAAACACCACACTCATTTATATAGACACTCATTAGCGATTAACACATTCATTTAACTTACAAAATAATTGTGCTTTCTGAGTGCTTTCTCCATACTCAAGATATCGAGAAACTGGCCATGATTGGCACCGGAGTTTGCCAAAAGCCTCTCAAACCCGACGGCATGTCTCCGAGTTCAAAGACACCGAGAAACCACAGAGGTTTTACAGATACGATAGCTTTCCTCCTCGTTTCAGAACCTACTCGGGAGCTACCCGGCATGCTGGACTTCAAACAGATTCCATCCAGTAGCACGCGATATCCTAAAAGCTTCTTACTGACCCGCTTCTTCTCCGAGTCCACTTGCCAGCCCGGGAGATATTCGACCTGTTGGACTTCAAGGGAAAAGTCTTGAGTGGTACCGTAGTGTCCAAAATGCTCCACATGCCTGACAGGCTTCCTCCGAGTTCGACGGCCAATGCGGGCGCTATCCGGCCCGTTGAACAATGAGAAGTCCTCGTCCAGCAGCAAATGGTACCTTGGAAGCTCTTCAGACAGGCCAGCTTTTCTCCAAGTTTAATGGCCAGCCCGGGAGATATCCACTCTGTTAGAATTCAAGAGATCTTTTGTCGAATAGCACGCGGTATCTGGAATGTTCTTTAGACGAACCAGCTTTTGTCCAAGATCAACGGTCAGACAGAGCTATCCGGTGTGCTGGAATTCATGAATCTTTTCTCTAGTGGCATGCGGTATGTCTGAGGCTCCGCTCCTTAGACCCGCAGGCTTCCTCCAATTTTGATGGCCACCCTGGGATCTCTCCCGTTATACTTGCAGCACTCTGTCCAGTGGTTCGCCGCACACTGAAAGCCCTTCAGACCATACCGCTCTTCTCCGAGCTCGATGGCCAGCCCGGGAGCCATTCAGGCTGTTGAACTCCATGAAAGTTTCCTCCATGGCAAGCAATATTCACTGGCCATTCAGACATGAAGATCCTTTGCGAGAGTGCAAAACTGGCAATATTTACGCAATTCCTGGAACAACTCCGAAGCCCTAATCTCATAGCGGCTTCCATTGACAGGCACACACATGGTTCCCTGTAGCAAATCTGCTGAAAGTTCGAGCAGTCTGATGTTATTAGGATGGACTCCTCCCAGAGAAGCTTTTGTCGTGTGGCTGGCTCCTGATACAGGCAGTGCTATTGTTTGAAAAGATGCGAACGCAGACGCCGCGCTGAAGCATACATGGGAAGGCTTTGTATTCCTTGGGGCAGTCTGTTTGAAGTGGCAGGACAGAATTCAAGTTGTGGTGGTACTCCACTGCCGCTGACCTAGAACGGTCACGTGATGCTGGAGCAACCCCAAGTCTCCTCAGAATCCTCCGAAAAGGCATTCGTGAGCAGCGAAGTTGTGCGGGTTTTGTGGCAGGGGTAGCCAGTCTCATCTTCGAAATTCCAGGGATTGAAAAGAGCGCGGAGATATCGTGGAACAGTTCCCCCTCATCCAGAGAGGCCATCATCGATTGGCCAGAGCATTTCAAGGAGTTCGGGCTCAGCGAAGCGGGCATCACTTATCGACCCACAGAGTTGCTGCAAGTTACAGGAGATTGGAGCGATCTTGGATTCCTCATTCAAAAGAGGGCTTTACTCAAGAGACCAAGACTGACATAAAATGCCACATTCATTGGAGGTGCTGACATTTCGTATTGTCCAAAAATTCCCGCTCCCTGGACGGCGCAGCCTGTGGCATCTAAAGTCTATAGATGACGAGATCTCGAATCCCAGAGGCTTCAGCCCTTGGAGCTTTTAGCTGCATGACAGAGGATCGATAGGAATCTCAGGCTTTGGAAGCTATTATGAAATGTTTACTTGAGGATTTTGACCGAAGGATAAAGGGAGCCTTTAAGCTTTCAAGAGCAGTAGCGAAGCTTTCGTTTCGGGAATTCTTGAATCATCGCGGCGAACAGTCGGCTTCACGTCAGCAAAGTGGCAGAGACTATAATCCCCTTGTTGGAATGACCGCCCCCAATCGTTGGCACGTGGCGGAGGCAAGCCTCAGTTCATTCGTCGTCGGCATCTTCGACTAAGATGCGGCTACAGTCAACGTGTTGCTATTCTTTGGAGTGGCCAATAGCCGGATATTCAGTCCGACAATCTTCATTGCAAGGATTGGAAAGAACATGTGATTTTTCTCGGAAGCATCACGTGATCCAGCATCTGCTGTTAAGCATCACACATAGAAGCTGGAAATGCATGATTTGTGCTTGTTTCAATCCTGAACAGTCGCCTGCTCTACTGGGCTAGTGGGACTTTTGGGCAATCCAGGGAGTTGGGAAGAGATTGACTTGCTCTGAAGTCACGTGCTCGTTCAAGGGCAGATCTCTGTCGCAGATTCTGGATGGCGTGGGTGTCTCTAGAAACAGGCTTCAGGTAACAGTGAGGCCCATGATCCAGAAATTGGGATGGTACAAGGCCACCAACGTCGGATTCCAAGTTGATCTTTACGTGACAAGGTGCTATCCGTGTTGCTTCAGGATGCAGGCCTAGTCTTGAGACTCTCCTTTCGAAGAAACTGCAGCCGAGCGACATAGAGCTGTTAGTTCAACTTGTCGACGAGAATTGCAAAAGGTCAGATGTGCTTTTCCCTCCACTACTCCCTCCGCTCCATTCCCAATCTCTTAGATGCTTCAGATAGGGCATTGATGTAGTCTTGGAAGAAACTGATCAAAGCACTAGGTTGAGAATATCGAGATAGGAGTGATGGAATTGACAGAATTGACAAGGCCGTGACTGTGGAGAGGTGTTAATGATAAAACAAGAAGCATCTTTGCTCTTTCCACAGGTCTGTTCCTCTACTGAGCCCACTATCACCTGGTGGAGGAAGCAGGAAACAGCTGCCATACCTAATATTGAAATACGTCATACCAGCTGTGCAGGCTGGTATCACAGTATCTGTATTTCGGTCAGCAAAAAGGCCTTCTCACAGTTCTCACGCGGCATGTCTGAGAGCTCAGGAGTCAGGAGAGTCGGATGGCGCGCTTAGGATGGAGTAGACTTGGGGTTTCACAACTGAGTGCCCTTTCTCCAGCCAGTGGGTGTTGTCGTCGTGTGTGCCGTCCCATGACGTTGACTGCCTTGAGAGTTGGGAACTTGAGCATTCGAGGATAAAGTCACCGTGTGCTGTGGGTGAAGAAGCCTGAAGATGCCAGATGGCTACCAGGTACAGAGTAGGTATGCTCAAAAGCTGGTTGACTGTTCCGTTGCCCGTTGCTGCACAGAGTGCTCCTTATCTTATCGCCGACCAGGGGTGGTGTTTCCGTGTTTCCCTACGCGCTCCCGTCGCGACGTCAACAATGCGCATTTCCTTCGTGCGCCGCTACGGAATCTCTCATCAAACTTCCCGCTTTTCTTCTCCGCACATCCAATTTCCGTGTAACAATCCCCAAAAGTATAATCCACCACGCCCCCGCCGTCCATGACAGAACTTTCCGCCGTCTCCCTCCGGCGCCGCTCCACCGCGCCCTTCGCCTCCGTCTCTCCCAACATCATCGGCCTGAACGGCGCGACATCCACCGCGACCACTACAGCCCCTATATTCAACTTCAAGCTATCGACCTCGGTTCGCTCCACAAAACGCGTCACGGAAACCTTCGATGCCTCCCGCGCTCTGCTGTACCGACCCGCCGACGACAACATGGACGACGCTGTTCGCGACAACGACGAGAACGCTGCTATGGAATACGATCTGAGCAGTCTGGAAAACGATGCGTCCGACGACTTGGACAGGAAGATGTTGCAGCATGCGCGCGACCAACAGCGATTGCAGCGTCTGAAAGCAGGTGGCGCGCCGCAGATGGCCTTTCGAAAGGCAAGGCCGACTCCGAGGGTAGGGTTGACCATGGAGAATCTGGAGAGACAGGAACAAGCGCAGAATCGTCTCCAAGGAGCGGAGAGACTGGGTAGTCCGGCAAGCGTGAGTAGTGGCGCCTCTGACCCACCTGTTAGGATTCCTAGGGACTGGGGCAGGAAGGCTAGGAAAGGCAATGACTGGTTGAAGAGGATACAGATCGAGGGAAATTCAGAGGAGGCCGGTGGTGCCATTGCAAAGGATGAGAGCCCCGAGCCCACTTATCCCCAAGGGCCATCACATCTATCGCGGAATGGAAATGCACAGCAGTTGGACTGGTCCGCTGCAGCTGCCGACGTGCCATTACCAAGTGTTGAAGACAGTCCCGAGGTGCTGAGGAACACACCCAGAGCCGAGCGACTAAATTCGAGTTTAGAGCGCATTCGTCAATTGGAAATCAGTGAAGACTTCACGCTGGGATCCGTGTTGGCATCAACCCCAGCTACAATCACGCGCAACACTGCATTGGACGAAATCCGACAGAGGGAACTTGAAAGCCTGGAGCAGAGAGCGGTCACAACAAACAGGCTAGATTCAATACGCGAGAGGACACCGACGGAATCTCCCCTACGACGGCCAACCTCACGTTGCTCGCTCAAGTCCAGGATCGAAGGCCCGTCTGACCAGCCTGCTCTGCGACCTGCACCAAACCTACCAAACACTTCATCGTCATTCACAGCGAGCCGGCCCTCAGATCCCAACATCGCCCTCCCAAAGCGTAACAACGTTGGTCGTAACAACACTGCGCAAACAACAGCATCAACAATAGGCGTCGCATCTTCTACGCTACACTCACCACCACACCAGCACGAGCCTTCCATATCCGACTTTTCGACGCGCACTCCAATAAGCTCTTCACGACCAGCGCCCCACCGAGAAGATTCTCACGACTTGTTGAAGAGGTTGGCTAGAGCTACAAGTGGCAGTCCGAGTAGCTCGCGACAGACACACCCTGAGTCAAAGCCGCAAGGCACAGGTCCATTTGTCCAGAAACCAAACTTCGCGATGGCAGAGCCTGCAGAGCAAGCGATTCAGCCTCAACCTGCTTCAGCACGAAAACCATTGAGCGGCATTCCTATTCCATCACCTGGCAAAGGTACAGCAACATCACGTCTCGCCGCTCGTGCGGCCTCACCTTCGAAGCCACCTCGCAGCCTCAGTAGAAACTCCGTGGATCGACCTGACAGCCCTTTCAAATCAGCGAGGACGCCAGATCGTCAGGGACTGTCTCGCATCCCCAGAGTGGCCAACGGTTCAGTTGCGGCTGAGTCGAGAGTGAAAGCCAGCAGTGGACGCAACACTGGGATTGAAGCGTCCGAAAAGGCTGCGGACGACACTATTGTTTCGAGGACACCCATCCCGGTCAAGACGCCCGTGGTCACCGGGGCTTGGGTTGACACGCCTGCGCCTGTTTCTCAAAAAGAACACTCCTCGCGGGTTCCTCCTCAGTCTGCATCTACAAACAAGTCCCTCCCTCCGGTCCCTCCAGCTTCGTCAGATGCGAAACACGACGCACAGGTCACTTCGGGAATGAGCCAGGAGAAAGGCAAGGCAAGAGAATTCGATCGCACCCTTGTGGGTTCTTCAGCACCTTCGCGACCCATTCGGCCAACTGAACCCTCGCTCCCCAAATCCGCTCTCCAGTCCATCATCTCCAAAGCCAAATCTTCCACACATACCCGGGATCTCGCGTCAACCGCCGACTTTTATGGCGAATCTACCATTGATTCTCTTGAGGACCTCGTTTCTCCTACTCTCGACAACCTCAGATCCAAGAATCCAGACCTCGATGAAGACACGCTCCAAGGTCTACGTGCTTCTGCCAAAGATGGGCCGATGACCGAACCAGAACGTCAACGAGACCAAGAAGTGAAACATCTCGAGAGCATGAATGCACACCTCAAAGCGACCCATGCCAACTTGCGCGACACGCGGAAAGGACTCCAACGGCTTGAACATCAGGCTCACCAAGACCATGATAAAGGTCGCCAGGGTAGCTCCGCCATCACTCCTAAAATTCCAGACAAGGGATATGCATACCACGTGAACGAAGGCCGCACGGTGTATTATCAGATCGTCCGTCCCGGGGAATCATGCACTCAGTGCGGCTGCCCAACCGGCGAGTTCTACACACACCCTTTCCGAGTTCTGTGGAATGCTTTCTTGGAGTTCTTCTATGTGAGGGAAGGTCGCATCATTCGATTTACGTGGGTGGGTTTCACGCTGCTCATTTTTGCGAGCTGGTGGATGACTGAGACCGTATTGTGGTACGTTTGGCCTGCTTTCTTGCTATTGTTGCTCATTCTCCTTGCATTCGACGACGAATGAGTCGACTCGGCATCTCTTTACTTCCTGCATCGACATTGCAATTTATGAGTTCATGTCGCGGATGAGGTGGCCTGCTTGTTCTTCTGTACACCATATTGCTCTGTTGCTTTCACCTTGCCTCTCCCATATCGTGAGCTTCCCCGCTCACGGTTGTATGTACGAATTGAAATGCCAAAAGATGGAATAGCTAATATAATTACTTCTTTTCTCCTCTAGTGGAATATACTGCCGGCCTCACTATGCGCGATACATGGGAAGCTATGGCATCTACCCCAACGCGCCCGAGTACCCTTTCGTTATTCCGACATTACTCTCCAGGCCTTTTAAATGGCTGTGGATGCCCGTTCTCAAAGTCCTGTGGAATGCCACCTGCTGGTTATTTGATACGATCTTTGACCTTTTTGAGGAGGAGCAAGTACAACGTGCTGCGACCAAGAGCGTCGAAAAGCTCCTAAAAAGTACAGTGAGGACAATGGCCGTGCCAACAGTGGATGCCCAGGGAGAGTGGGTGTGGGATATGAGTATGGAAGCGGATGAGGTGCTATAGGCTTTCTCTCAATTGAATGCTACGAATTGGTCGGTTTCAAGCGAGGCGCTGGGTCTTGAGCGTTTGAGCATAGGGATGGGGGAGGGAAATCGTGACATTGCTATCGGGGTCGAGCGCTTTGATTCTGTGAATCGGGAGCCAGCCGCTGTACACTACAACTTGTTTCATGCTGGAGCCCTGATGGTTTTGGATAACAGCCGGGGCCTTCCATGATGAAGCAGTATTGTTAGTTCCAGGTAACAAATGCATTCGTTCAAATACGATAAATCGTCCTATCTCGGCTTTCCATTAAAACGTCTGTCCTCAAGAACGTCCAAGAGTCGGCCTCAAATCTGATATTCTTGGGATCCGAAAATCTTCCCATATAGCAGATGAATTGAAACGCCTTCCTTATGTTCAATCACGAGATGCCGTCTGCAGGGTAAGGTACCGTGGGTACCTAGTGTTCGTTTGTCACGTGCAGATGCTGCTTGTCGCCCTTTCACGTGACGATACGACCTCTTTGCTGACCTGAGCGCGTTCCCAACCTCCTCCCACCCAACTTCCATCTGCTTCAGAGAAGTCACCACACATTATCATTCTTGAATCACACGCTGGTGTCTGAAAAGCCTGCTCAACCATCCTTCGGCCTTCTCTAGCTCTGCTTCTGATGTGCCCGGTCAAGTAGAGTTCTAGCCAGAAAGCTTCGTGGCATGCGGCGGCTCAGTTGATGAGGTCGCATATTCGATCGTTTTCATATCTTTTCTATCCTGTCTGTTCACAATGATGAGATCGATATCCACAAGGCAAACCGGCTCTTTACCCTCTTGAGTAGTTTCTTATCAAGTCGACGATCCCGACCAGCAATTCTTTTCCAGTGAATTCTTTCTCTCGAAGTCAACCTCAATCCCACCTTTTGAAGCCATTGTCATCCGTCAGTTTGCAGATTCCCCTAATTATAGCCCACACTGGCACTTACGCCGCTCCGTAGGCCGGGAAATGAAGCCACCGTGACACAGCCAGCGCCCGTGAGAGGCTGCCATGGCATGCATCTGGGGAGGTTGGAGACTTGGGCATTGCAGTGCACTGCCGTGACTGTGCCGCATGCACGTACGCACGCACGTCTTTTGTCCATTTGTTTCCGATTCCTCGCAAGAATGAGGTTGATTCTTCTCCTTCCTTGGTCGCGGCTTTCCAGGCCTTACTGAGGCACTCGAGAGGCTTGACTCTGCGGCGTTGCACTGCCCAAGATACGTGGGTCAGTGGCCTGTGCCGCATGCCGGGCGATTTGCCCTGATTATGACGGTTACCACACAGATTTGCGGTCTCTGTTTCTTTCTCCCCTCTCGCTCTTCCTAACCTTTCTGTGCCTGCGAGGTACTCAACGCGAGTAGCTATGGGGAGGTTCCTATTGCTCTTGACGATTCTGTCTTGGTTTTTGCCAGCAGTGATCAGCGTCACAATGACCCTCGAGAGTGGCGATCAGCATACATACTACCCAGGAGATACTGTCACGGTCTCCTACGATGGCGTGAGTGAGAATCCGGTGAGTACCTCGTGCAAGGACAGGTCGCAACGAATTGCTGAAGGTCTTTGAATTCCCAGGCCAACAACAGAATTACCCTTTTATCTCGTTCTGCCGAAGCATACATATTTTACGCACCATCATCGGATGGTAAGTCTAATCTGCCTGCGTTAATGTGCTTTGAGAATTAATATGTATCTACGTAGATGGGCCGGGGGTCGTCGAACGCTCCAATATTTTTAATTGGGACATTGACTCGACGTACCCGACGGATTATTACAGATTCGAATTGATGGTGAACAACACGGCAGCGCAAACGGTGTGGTTCAAAATCAAGAACGACAACTTCAAAAGGTTGAGCAATCATGGCTCTGATTTGCCACCACTGAGACTGACTGTCATAGTACTACATTGGCTACCGCATATCGCACAACGACCGTGATTTCCGTTCGCTCAAAAACCGTCACGAGTTTCTACCTTTCTTCATCATCCGAAACTCCAACGCCGACATCCACTTCAAATGCAATTGGAGATGCAACATCCGCTGCCAGTAGTCCCAGCTCGCGCCTCTCCTTCACGGAGCCAACCTCACCGCCAGTGTATGATACACATCCGCGGGATATGAAGGGCGCCAGAGTAGCGATTGGTGTTACTGTTCCGCTATCCATAATCTCGATCACTGTGTTGGTTTGGTTCCTTTACCGTGGGTACAATAAGCATGTAGAAAGAAAACTGGACCGTGAGGAGGCTGTTGCTCGTGAAAAAGCAGAAGCTCTGATGAAACCAAAGGAAGGGACCGTGGAGCTGGATGCCAGCCCCTATTATGGAACAGAACTTCCGGCACCGGATATCACTGTGGAATTGCCCACTAGACCAGGAACAGCACGTACTCCTGAAGAAGAGGGTGGAACTGGGTTTTTGGAAGAGATGAGAAGCAGGATAGCTTCCGTAGGTGCTCACGACAGTAATGGGTTAGACGTAGCCCCAGACTTTCGGCCAGTGTCTGCTTTGGATATTGGGGATGAGGAGGCCTTGACCGAAAATGGCATCAGCCGAAGAATATCGAGCGTGAGCCGGATCAGCAACATGGAGCCTGAAAGGGCGCCGGAAGCAGGGGCATATTCGGGGTCTCCGCGAGTACTCCCGGAAATCCCGCCCAAACCGATCTCTTTGCGCTCGAGATACCCCCCACCGGAATCACAAACGCAACTTGACGAATTTCCCCTGCCCCCAAGAGCGCCGCCAGAAATTCCCCGACCTTCAACGTCTGTCTCCGCTATGCTCACAAGAGATAATCTGGCACACCCTCGGCTCCGCTGCGTTACGAATGAAGATGTGTATCCGATGCCTGAAAGAGCAGCACCCGACATCCCGAGTCCAATTTCCTGTCATGAAGACGATGGCCTATTACAATCGAATGAGACGGCATCAACTGTGCCAATGCCACATAGGATGCCACCAGAAGTACCTCGATAACCATGAATGCGAGCGAAAAGAGGGATGGTAGAACAGTGTTTGAGCAGGACAAGCGCAGGAGGTTTTCTGAGACAATTTCATCGCATTCCTTTTCTGATACCCAATTTCACCTGCACCTTTTCAAACTTCAGTCAAATCATAGGGTACTCTTATTTCTTAATTCTTTGGGTTCCAGCAGTGCCAGCATTCCTAAATCACATGATGGGACGTTCAAACAGAACGAAGCTGCAAAAGCGATTCTCAACTTGCCCCCTTTGATGGCAATTGAGAGGTTACTAAATGATGGAATGTTACATTGTGTCAGAAAGGCAAACATCCCTAATTTGAGCTGAATTTGCGAGCTGCTTCCGAAAGAAGATGATGGTTTGGCCACCCCGGCACCCTGAAGCGGAGCGAAGAACGAACAAAAACGGACTAGGGCCGAGTCTATTTCACTTTAACGGCAAGTACGCATGTGGTGTCCTTAGGTGCACTTCCATTGCCAAATATGGTGGCCTTCTTTGTTTGACAGAGCCGCGGTCTCTGCCGATTGGGTCCGCTGGGTATAGACCCTTGCTCGTTCCATCTACTGGCGACGACGGATGCTCCGACCACTATCCATCGTGGAACTTTGGAATAGACGACAATCGGCATAGCGAACACATCTATCTTCGTTGAGTATATTCGGACGCCATGTAATTGACAAAGCAGCAAGCCCAATGACGTTGGCGCAGTTCTGCGACGCAAAAGGACAAGCATAACCTTTTCTTCCTCCCAACCGACACTCATTATCTGCAGCTCTTCCAGTCTCTTGTATCCAGTCTCTCGTTGCTCAAGCCGCCATGCACTTCGAATTTCTGGCACTGACGGCCAGCATTATCTCGTCCACGCTCGTTTCTGCGCAAAGTGCATCCGTCACCCTCAAGCAAGGCGTCTACGTCGGATCCACGAGATCATTTCCCTCGTCTGCAGTCCAAGTCAACCAATTCAAAAGAGTTCGCTATGCTTCGCAGCCCGAGAGGTTTGGGCCTCCCAAGCCTGTCGCGCCTTCCTCGCAGCAGTTTGAGGCAACTGGGAACGCGCCTTCGTGTCCCCAGGGTGCTTTAGGTATGTGTAGCGGCAATTGTTTGGTTGTTTTTCGGACACAGCTGACCGCGCCTGTAAACCAGATATGATGGGCATTACGATACCGGGACATCTCACTCCAAGCCAAAGCGAAGATTGCCATTTCCTCAACCTCTGGACGCCGGCAAATGCCGGTACCAACTCATCCAAGGCAGTCATGGTGTTTTATTATGGCGGTGGTTTGCAAGTTGGTGGAATTGATCAGGGAGGGAGGTATGATGGAGCGAATCTAGCTGCGAATGAGGATATCATCGTGATAACGCCGAATTATCGGGTCAACTGTAAGGCTTTCTTCGACTCCTAAGTGCGTTAAAAGGGGAATGGCAATAATCGAGAATCGTATGCCAGGATGATGCATTAGCTGACGATTCTAGTGTTCGGCTTCCCTGGTATAGTCCAAGGCATTCCAAAGGACGGTCGAAACCCAGGCTTCTTGGATCAGCACTTCGTCCTCGATTGGATCCAAGAGAATATTGCCGCTTTTGGTGGTGATCCCAAGAGGTACGCAGTCCCCTGATATTCTCCTTCAACACCGTTAATGTTCTTGCCACACGAAGTCACAAAGCTTCCTAACATGCCCACCAGAGTAATGATATCCGGCCAGTCTGGTGGCGGAGCAAGTACATCCTTCCTCCTCATGTCCTCTCCGTCTCCAAAATTCCACTCTGCAGTTGTGGAATCAGGCTCAGGCTACCTCTTCGCCTCCGACTGGAGCGGTCTCGAGAATGTGCTCACCGGCGGCGCCATGCCTGCGCGCGCTCTTCCCGACAACTTCAAAACGCTTGCTGCGGGTATCAACTGTACCACTGGCGATGAGACCGCAACGTTGGATTGCGTGAAGAAGGCTCCGGTACGCGCACTCCAAGATGCCAGCGCGGCGGCCAAGTTGCAGTGGGGTCCTGCGCCTGACGGTGGGATCACGGTACCCGATGATTTGGATACTGCACACAAAGAGGGGAAGATTGCAAAAGTCCCTATCATTGCGGGTACGACGTCTAAAGAGGGCGGTCTCTTCAATATCAGAGCTTCGATAACAGAGTTTGGGAAAGCGGTTGCGGCGGGGAATACGACGCTTGAGCAGATGTTCGCTGATGCATATACGTTTGGGACAGGGGAAAAGTTTGCGAACGAGGCGGATGCAAAGGTCCAGGTTATGACAGATATGATGTTTACGTGTTTGACTGCGCATGAGATGGAGTTGAGGATCAACGGGGGAGAGAGTGAGTTACCCCCTTTTTTTTCATTTGTCCTTACTGGAATACAAAGCTAATGCTCTCCTCTCTTTGCAAAAGCATCGATTTATCGCTACTTCTTTTCAGCCCCCTCGCCTCCTCGCGGCCCCGTTCATGGCGCAGATATTCCCTACCTTTTCGGCACCGCTTCCACAACCGATCCCTCCAGCATTGAGCTCACCCAAACCATTCAGCACGCCTTTGCCAATTTCGCAAAAGACCCGGCGGCTGGCCCTGGCTGGGCGAAGTTCGGTGCTACAGATGGTATGGGGATCGCGGAGTTGGGGGGAGCGGGAAATAGAGGTGGTTCCAAGGAGATGAAAGTACAAGATGTCGATGGACGGTGCAACATGTTCTTCCCACGGTATGAAAGGAGCTTTGTTCCGCTGAAAGGGTTGGTATAGTTTGATTGGTTCCAATTGCAATTCTTGGACAGAGAGACAAGAACAAAGAGTAAGCAAAAGGCTGCACACAATAACTTTGATACTGTCGGTAACTATTCAACCACAAGTCACGTGTATTACAATACATGGTGATCCTGGTGAGAGCACCCAGCACTTGCCACGTCACTCTCCCAGTCCTTTGTAGATACACTTCGATAGCCCCTCCTCTGGAGAACAATCAAGACAACCAACACGAATCCAAAGACATACAGAGGCTCCACTGTCCATCATCGACAGCGGCGAGCTTTGTGTCAAGTGATTCGTGTGTGTCTAGCCACTATCTACTTCTATGCATAGAAAGGTTTCCCGACAGATACCCAATACAGAAGCTTTGTTTCTGACAGAGACTTGACAGAATGTCAAAGGAAAAAAGGAGAGAATCTTTTTGACCTACCAGGATCGCATCTTCAGAGAGATTGTGTAGATTTGATGGAGGTATACATACCAGAGCCGGCTTCTACTGATATTTATTCTTCCTACACACACCTGACTCACGTCATACTTCATACTTGAATTATTCAACATGGTCGCAATAGCCATTCCAGCAAGCGTAATTCTCGCAAATGCCACCCGCCTCGACGGCCTCAACCATCTTACCGCAGGCCTAGCAATCTGTTCCTACGCCAACGTGTCAGGAAAGTGAGCAGTCAAATCCTTCCTTCGCACAGGAATTGTACAAATCTAACGCCCTCCCAGGTGCTTTTACTTCAACCCGATCCCGCAAACTTGCTCTGAAATCCCCACCGACCTCATCCTGAAAGTGTCCTCCGCAAAAGTCAGCTCCTCCCTCTCCCTCTGCCAATTCCACGATCTGGACGACTGCTCCTCATCCGCAGGCTACAGCGGCGCTCGGGTCACAGGTGGGACGATGAACGGGAATTTCAGAAATTGAGATGGACAGAATGGGAAGATGAAGAGTGGAGATGATAGTGCGCGGAGCGTCTATTGCGCGACGACGGCGGGGGAGAAGGCCAAGTTGGCAAGGCTGAAGAAAATGAGGCAAGGGGGCAATAGAACAGGTGTTGCGTTGGAGCCTTGGGATGCTCCGAAGGGCATGGTTGTGCCCGTGGGGACCTGGTCGGGCCAGTAGTGACAGTACTCCACCTCGTCTGTAAAAGACTGCTTTCGGATGTCTGTTTTGCTGGATCTCTTTGCTTCCAGTTGAGCCTTCGTCCGACGGACAGGGCTAAGAGAAATGGCGGTGTGTAGGTACAGATCGTGTTTGTTTCCCCTATAAAATATCTAAACGCCCTGTCAACGTGTTGTGATTTTACTCTTGCATGTGACGTATGATACCTGGAGATTTTCAGATTTAAATAAATGCTGTGAATGCGGAAGATTCGAAATGGCAATGTAACAAGATCGAGACATAGACAAGTGTCGTTATCCCTGTTCCGTTCACCATGAAGTTACCGTATTAGTGATCGAGGGTTGCACCGCTGCAAAGCCAACGTTGATTTAAATTGGGAACGGTCAATTGTCAGCTGGAAGTTCGTAGTATCAGCAGTCTCGAGGTAGTATGTCCGCGGATTGAACAAGTAAATATGACAAAATCCATGCATATTTCGCTGAGGTGGGGCGTTTTAGACCTGGGGTTCGCTAGGGGATATGCGCCATTTCTATAACTGAAGCTATACCAATGTGCTGTTCATGCGTAGTCGCAACCGTACCCTATGCAATATGATCTTGGCCGATATGATAGCTTGAGCGAGGAAGAGTGTAACTATTAGAATGGAACAAAATCGGAGTCGAGATGGAAAGGGAGGGATGACAGCAGGAAAAAGGCGGTGGTTTGGAAAAATGTAAAATGCTGGAACGAAACTCCAACGCACGGTATGGTAAAATGGAAGGGTGCTCAAAAGCTAGGAAGTACATAAAACTACCTATATCGTCCTACTACCTACTAGGTACTTAATGAGGTGTCTTTGACCCAGTTAAAAAACTTTGAAGGATGAACGACAGCCCGAGCGTCTCCTCCCGTCCTGGTCAAGCATACGGTACCTAGTCTCCGCAGCAACTCGGTGACTCGCTGACCAATTCATCCAATCTCGAAGCAGAATATGCTGGCTCCGTAGCAACATTATGTGTTATCTGCGTATGCTCACTTGCAGTTGCCGACGCACATAGCTGCCTTCCGGCATTTAGTCGGATCTCGTGCTTCGCTACTAGTAGACTTGAGAGGCCGAAAGCGCGAGAGGGAGGAGGGAGGGGAAGGTGAAAGTGACAGGCAAGGATAACGACATACACCATGCATTTCCAATGTTATACACACGAGAATAGTTTGTAATATGGTTTGTGGTTGTTGAGGCGCTTGAAAAGCTGAAGCCGGCAGAGCGGCACGACTAGAGAGAAGGCCTTGCAGCAGCACAAA
Source organism: Aulographum hederae CBS 113979 (assembly GCA_010015705.1). Classification (NCBI taxonomy): domain Eukaryota; kingdom Fungi; phylum Ascomycota; class Dothideomycetes; order Aulographales; family Aulographaceae; genus Aulographum; species Aulographum hederae. The sequence continues at coordinate 76,255 of ML977153.1, forward strand.
GGGCGGCGAGCACCATGATAAGGAGAAGATGTGCGGATTATGGGGTTTGGTGGAGCCCGGTTGCCGCTTGCTTTCGTGCTTGTCAAAGGGGACCTGAATACGGCTAAGTAGTCTCTTATTCTCCCTAACCTAAACTTGCACCCCGATTTGGATCTCAATCCATCCTTTGAATCCTTTGAAATTAGGACATAAGGTATCGTTGTCGTTTGTTCTCCAGTTCCACATCCATCGCCGAGGTTGCGCTGCTGCTGCTGCTGCCCCTCAACGCCACACACAATCATCAGCCACAGGCCAAGAGATCTTATCTCCGCAATCTGCTCTTCTCTTCGTCCAGGTTGCGCCGCCGGAATGGCGAGCCAGCTGAAAAACGACGACTATGGCGACAACAAGGCCTCGACGTCGAGCAATGCATCTCACAGAGGCTCCACAGAAGTGGATGCACACCATGCTCCCTCACAAGAACCCGAACACGTCGAATCCTCCACCCTCGAGAAAGGGCTCGCCGAAGAAGCGACCGCAGAGGCGAACATTGGACCAGATGTGAACCACAACAGAGTCCCGAATGGCGGCTGGACTGCCTGGCTGCAGGTTTTAGGGAGCTTTTTCCTGATGATGAACAACTGGGGGATCATCAACACATTTGGGGTACATACTATCCTTCATCCCCTTGAGAGTGTACCTGCTAAACCCCAATCAGGTCTACCAAACATACTACGAGTCGTCCTTCCTCAGCGATACGAGTCCTTCTACAATCTCCTGGCTCGGCAGTATCCAGGGTTTCCTCTTGCTGGTTTTCAGCGCCATAACAGGCCCGGTATACGACGCAGGATACTTCCGCGAGCTCATTGGTGCCGGCTCCTTTCTGCTCGTCTTTGGGCATATGATGTTGAGCTTGTGCACCGAATACTGGCAGGTGTTCCTCGCTCAGGGGCTCTGTATAGGCTTGGGGACGGGACTGACGTTCGTACCGTCTGTTGCCATTCTTGCCACCTATTTTGACACGAGACTGGCGACCAGTATGGGTGTTGCTGCGGCAGGGAGTTCGCTTGGTGAGTCTTCGGCGCTCATGAGTGACCGTGTGCCCAAATTGCCCTGTCTGCAGTGTATTGACCATGTCCAGGGGGTGTTATTTACCCCATCGTCCTCCACCGTCTCTTCCCCGTACTTGGATTCGGCTGGACGGTCCGAGTCCTTGGCTTCATGGTTCTCGCAACCTGCCTCGTCCCGAACGTCGTCATGAAAATGCGCCTTCGACCTGCTGCAAAGAGAAAGCTGATAGACTGGTCCGCCTTCAGAGAGCTACCCTATTCGCTCTTCACCTTCGGGTGTGCGCTCGCTTTCGCCGGTCTTTACGTTCCTTTTTTCTACGTCCAGACTTACGCCATAACGCAGAACATCATGAAACCTGATCTGGCGTTCTACCTGCTCTCCATCCTCAACGCCTCGAGCATTTTCGGACGACTGATTCCGAATCGCATTGCAGACATTGCCGGAGCGTTGAATGTCATGGTACCCCTTTCGATCCTGGCGGGTGTGGTCTGCTTGTGTCTGATTGCAAGCCACAGTGTTGCTTCGGTCATCGTTTTGTGTGTTTTCTATGGGTTCTGTTCTGGGGCTCTCGTCTCGATTGCACCGACAGTCCTAGTGCACCTCAGTCCCAATCGTGCCATCGTAGGCACGAGGATGGGTATGTGCTTCGCGGTTCTTGGATGCGGAGTCCTGGTCGGCTCGCCCATTGCCGGAGCCATCCTCGACAGCAGCTCTTTCACCTATGTCTGGGTATTTGGCGGATGCGCAACGATTGTGGGAGCTTTGACGATGGGTGGCGCGAGAATAGCAAAGTTGGGGTTGAAGCTCAGGGTGAAGGGATAAAAAAAGTCTGACAGCACCAGACGACATTCCGACGTCGCTTCTTTTTCCTAGGGTGGGGCCATCGCTGGGTGGTCTCCATGGAGATGTTGATGATATCCTCAATGTTTTCTTTGGGCAGCTGGCGTGGAGGTATAGTTGGGTAGGAAAGACGCCAATGCAACATCACGCAGCTGCTCACCGAGAACGAGTCGACGTGTGCATAAGGACGACGCTTCGTGATGACCTGTCACAGAACACAGGGATGATGGCTGACTGATGGGCTACTGGCGATTCTCACAGGCATACAGGGTTACCATGGATATCCACTGGCATACAGATTGGAGGGGTCGCCCGGACGTAACGTTATAGACAGCGGTGGAGAACGTTCATGCTCAATCTTCGCGTCAACAAGTCAACTTACGGTACAGAGGCGGCGGAGACGTAGATGGCTTGACACGTGGTTTGGCTTGCAACGCCTTGCCCCTGTGCCTGGATTGGGTTGGAAATGGAGACACTCGGAGCTGTGCAGTGATGTGTGGGTGAGAGGGCTGAAGCTGATTCCTTCCCCGCCTCGTCAACACCTCGCCGAGTCACGGCTGGAACTACCTTTGTATTATGCGATATAGGCCGGCAGATGTTGTGACTTTAAGCACTCGTGCATCGATTTAAATGATTGTTACTTCAACGAGTCTCCGCCGACATGAAGAGTAGCGTGCTGCAGTTGAAGTTTGCTCCTTGCGCTGGAGTATTGCTTCCAACCTGGGCTTGTCGTCAACCGGCCCGATAGGTAGAGCAGCACAGCGCAACGCAACATACATCATCCTTGGTGGAAATGCAAATCCCTCGTCAACGTCAACGACACACCCTCACCTCGCCGCCTCTGCAATCTTAGACTTCGCAAGACTTCGCATCCCCCACCGCTTTGCACCCCTTCACTCTGCCTCTGCCTCTCCCACCACGCTCACTGATAAGACGACGGTCTCTGAGAGACAATGTCCGCCTGACACGCGATCGACCCCCAACCGACAACCGCCCTCTGCAAACGCCGTTGTAGGGTCACCGAATACAACGCCCGCAAAAACCTCGTCGCGACCCATCCGTATCTACTCCTCTGATCAAAGTCCAATGTGTTGCCCTTTCCTGGAAAAAACCTGAAGGGCGGTCTGAGGGATCGAGTCGACAAGCTATCCGCACCAAGCTCCAGCTCCACCACAAGCTCTCGCCAAGATGGGGAACAGCTCTTCCAAGGACGGCCGAGGTGGCAGCAGTTCCCATCATGGCCCGGGGAGCAATCGCAACGGCGACGCATCCAACCATGCCGGTGCATCCGGCTCCTCGTCACACCCAGCTCAGGGACGGATATACTCCTCTCGCGGCAGTCGCGGTAGCAGGCACGATATATCGAACTTGCTGAGCATCGTCGGAAATGCAGACCGGGAGCCTGCCCAGCCCGAACGGAGAGAGACGCGAGTGGAGAGAGAACAGAGAAAGTTGGAAAAAGAGCGGGTAGCAAGGGCGAAAGAACGGGAGCGGAGTGTGAAGGAGGAGGGAGTTGATGGTGGCTATCTAGTCACCTTGGGGACTTATACAGGACCCGAAGACTTCGGCAAGGCCGTCGTCAGACAATTGATGGTACATACGGTTGCGCGAAGCTGTGATGCAGCGGCTAATGCAGCGGCTAATGCGAAGGCAGATCGAACGAAGACTGGCACCCTTCTGGAAAGGTCTCAATGACCATTCAGAGTCCTGGACAGAACACCAGCTTGTAGCTGTCGTGCGAGGACTGCCACTCCCACCCGCCGATGAGATACCCCCGGAAGACCCACCAAGGTCTCCATCCACGCAAGAAGCTAATCCTCGATCCTCCGACATGAACATCAACCACCTCACCGTTCCCATTTCTTCCCGGTCGCCGTCCTACACCTCCGAGGCGAACCTGTCGCCTTCTCACCCTGCGTTTTCATATCCTGGGCCAAACTCACCCTTTGGTTCTCCCCCATCCTCGAACCCTTTCTTCCGTGGCCGTGCTAAAACTCTTGCAGCTCTCACGACTTCGTCGAAAAACAATTCGCAAGCCGAGATGACACCGCAAGAGATGCAATTACCAAAAGATCCATTTGTCAACGGACAGCAGCTGGAAGCTTTCCTCTATAAAGATGCCTCCGAATGCCCCATCTGCTTCCTGTACTATCCGCCGTATCTCAATAAAACCCGCTGTTGCGACCAGCCTATTTGTTCCGAATGCTTTGTGCAAATAAAACGTTCAGACCCGCATCCTCCGGAGCACCATGACGCCAACGGGAATCCAGTGCCTATCGCTGAAGTGCCGAATGATGGCGCGCCTGGTTCAAATATCGACCAAGCCACTCAGCTAGTCTCTGAGCCTGCAGCGTGTCCGTTCTGCGTTCAGCCAGAATTTGGGGTGACGTACGAGCCACCGCCATTCCGTAGAGGCCTTACATATGGTCACTCTGGCCATCCACTCGCAAATGCCACCTCTGCCATGTCGTCTTCTTCCTCTTTGGCGTCGGGTCTCAATTCGCCCGCCTCAAGAAGGAGAACCACATCGATATCGGCGTCCGCGCCAAGTGTTATCACGACTGATCGTGTCCGTCCCGACTGGGCGAAGAAGCTCTCTGATGCACGTGCGCATGCGATGCGAAGGGCAGCAGCAGCAACAGCTCTCCACAATGCCGCGTACGTTCTTGGAAACCAAGGAGGCGAAGGAGGCCGTGCGTTTGGGCTTGGCAGACGTCGGCGCACCATGCTGTTTGGCGATATACCTGGGCCCAGCGGAAACGGCAACAGCTCCCGAACGCCGGAAGAACTGAATTTGAGTCAAATGGGAGCCATGCTGGCAGCTGCTGGGCGTACTGGTGGTAGCATTGGGGCGCCAGATGGCGGAAACGATCTCTTTCCCGGTCGAGGAAGCTCACGGTCTCGCCAACGCGTGGAAGACATTGAAGAGCTCATGATCATGGAAGCGGTCAGGCTGAGTTTGGCGGCTGAAGAGGAGAGGAAAAAGAAGGAGGAAAAGGAGAGTGCGAAGCGAGAGAAGAAGGAGAAGAAAGAAGCCGCAAAGGCAGCAAAGAAAGCCTCGAAAGGAACCGGAGGAATCAAGACAGGATTCCACCCACTCAACCCGGAGGGCATGGAAAGTCGCTCTTCGCAGGCAACCTCGTCGATGTCGACGATGACTCCAAGCTCCTCGCGCCAGATGCCTCCGGCAGATGATTCCGCAGGGAAGGGTAAAGGCGTAGACAGACCTGCTGCGAACGTGGCGCTCGGCTTCAATCCTCTTAGCGAGCCAACGAGTACATTGAACACGGAGATGGCATCGCAGCAGCAGAGCCCGCAGCAACACCTTGAGCAAAGTCGCGCTCAGGTCCAAGCTGGCGCCGCACACTCTTCTGAAGACACCGCGCCACGATCGAACTCCGGTCAAAGTCTCGGCGCTGACTTGCAGAATCACCGCCAAGTCCTCAGGAACATGAGTACTGGCAGCGACGCAAGCTCGCTATCCAGCTTCGCGGATAACAGTCTCGATGCCAGTCCTCATGAGAGTGGCCTCGATATCTCGTCGAATCCGGAGGCGAGAGCTGCCTCAGGCGAGCCGATGATCAACTTCGGATCCCTTGCGGCTGTTATGGACGCAGAGGAGAACAAAGAGGATGAGGCTGCGATGAGCGGCTCGCGACATATCGAGCGTGCGGACGAGTCAAGCGGTCGATCTCGAGGCGATTCCGGCAACTCCGAGGGCAGCTCGAATGCGCATATCGAGAATCGAAGTCCGCCGCCGAGGTTACCGCAGAACAGCGATTTAGCTGGAGGCGGTGTGGTGGCAGAGAGGGATGACTCCATTTCTGCTCTGAGGCATACGCAGACACAGCAGAGTGATCCGTTTGATGCCAAGCATTACGGGGATGTAAGTCTGCTGGAGAGGAATGGTGAGGTGATGCATTGAGGGGCGGTATTCGGACGCAGGTGGACGACAATACGAATTGACCGCCCACGCGGACTCACAGAGATGGAATGGGTGCAACAAGCAGGCTTTCAGATGGCAGTCGATGGAACAGAACGATGGATGATGAGCGGATGGCATTACTGAATCTCTTTTGTTACTTTCTTTCTTACTCTTACTCTTTTCATGCTATGGCGTCCAACACCACTACCTCTCCACACTCACCCCATTACTTATACCTCCTCTCACGAACCAAGCCATCAGTCGCTTCGTAACCTTAACATCGGATCGATCTCGTCTTTACTGTTGTCCGGCGTTTCGAGAAGGCTGCCAGTGGATTCGCGGGTTTCGATTATCATCAGTACGGACGAGCTATGTTGTTCCTTCTAGCTTCTTGCTTCTTCCCCCTTTTCTCAACCTTCACTTGCTTGCTTTATCCACATTCATGGGTCGGCCGGATGCCGGGCAGGGATGGGAGGATCTATGGGTCGGGTCTTTTGTTTTCATTCGGAGCGTGGGACGGGATGGATCGGCGCAGCATACTTGCTTGTGTTGCAATGCAGTGGTGGCAGTGAAGGATACAATAATACATACTGTTACTGTGCGTTCTCTCACTCGTCAGTACACGAGGAAAGGGGATGAGGTTAGGCCAGCTGGCTGATATTGACGTGTCAGAAGGGAAAGCGTGAGCTACGGGCTCGAGAGCAGACAGAAGGAGTGGTGGTTTTAGGTTATGTCTTTCATCAATAAGTCATCTTCATTCATGTCACGGCATGCAAAGGGCGTACAAACAATCAGTGAGAAGACAGCCAGGTCGATAGACCCGGTAACGTTAACTCAGAGCCCATTGCGTGGGTTTGAGAACCAACCCCAGGTCTGACAATTGGTCACGGGAGCAGCGCGTGATGCTCTGTCACGTGACAGATGACTGTACCGTTACAACCAAATCGAAATGTTCTGCTGTTCCTCAAAGGTCGCTAAGAGACATTTTGTACGCGTGGTGTTTGGATGCTTTTAATGTGATCTTTGGATCCCTTAACCTCTCCTCAAGCTAAGGACTGAAATCCAAGTGGCCGTTCCCCCGGGCTCTTTCTCATTACATCTCCAACGTAGCAATCCTCCCCCCAATATCTCTTCCTTCTCTATCTCCCACGGCTCCCCAGACACCCCCTCTGGCCCTTTGTTCAACAACTGCCAGCAAAACTTTCTCCGTCTCCCCAACATCTTCCTTCCGTTCAACCAAATTCCTCAACGCCCGCTCAACCACCCTCAGCGTCTCAAATTTGGCCGAGGCAACCTTATACGCCGCACTCTCCGAATCGCCTCTTCCGCCAACCAGATTGGCAAAGGTCTGTGGCGGGCGCAGGAGGTAGGGTAGTATAGTTGCGGAGGCAATGAGAGCTTCGATGCCCGAATTTGCAGGCTGGCTGATATTGGTAGATGCGCCGTTAGTAAGGGGCGCTGGAGGAGTCGTGGGCCAGTTCGCGGAAGCGACAGCAGAGATAAGACTAAGTGCCGCAAGCGCGAGATCAAGCATGGCGACGATTTCGGATGCCGAAGTGACGTGCTCCCAGAGAGAAGGGTTCTGGGCAAGGTACGCGTAGTATAGAGTGCGGGCTTGAGATGCTTCTTCTGATTCTGCGGGTAGTGGCTCTTGGGCGGTGGGTGATGGTGGAGGACCGTGAAAAAGCGTTGCTAATGCGGCGTAAACGCGGGGGTCTGGTGGGGAGGAAGGAAGAAGGCGAAGCGGAGACCTCTCTGGGAGTGTGGAGCCGGAAAGGAGGAGAGATCTCGGAAGGGAGCAGAGAACTTGAAGATCCGTTCCAAAAGTTGGAGTAGAGAAAACGCGGTCGATGGAGCCGGTGAAAAGGGTTTGGAGGCGTGAGAGGATTGCAGAGCCAGTGTTGTCTGATTCTCGGCAGTGTTGAGGGCAGGTTATGCAGTAGGCCATTATGTAGTCGGCTGCGGAGCTGTAGAGGAGGTCGCGGAAGAGGTCGCCATACATGTTTGGCGCTGTAGGGTGGAGCCATAGGTTGACAGTATCTTGGTGGACGCCTTTCTTTATGAGGAAATGTACAGGGAGGGTTTCGTCGTACGATCTGGCGCTGTAATGTCAGTTGAACCGTAGCAGGAGTCACTGTGTTTCGAACAAACGAAATAGTCGACACTGTCGAGGGAAGCGTCATCTTGGCTTGCTCTTCGAAGCTCCAGCCCAAATTAAGAGGACCGCTCATAGAAACCAAAAAAAATGATACAGTCATTCAGCGGATCGTATGTGAACGAATCAACGCGAATGTAAGAAACGTACTTACACGCTCGAATCCGTTGCAAGATCGCTGATCTCCAAAAACAGCGAGGCGTAGAAGTCTATCAAGGATCGGGCCATGAGAGGGTCATCGAACTCTACCATATCCTTGACTGCAAATCCAAGTAGACCATCAGGAGCAATCAAGTAGTCACTGCCCTCGATATCAAGCCTCGTGAGCTGGCTGCTTGTCACCGCACGCCAGTCCAGCTTTCCAACCTTGGGCAACCACTGCATCAGGCGAGCCTGGGAAACGGACTTCGCTCTTGGTGACGACGGGAATTGAGACGATCTGAGCTTCATATCGCAAGCTTCATAGAACAAAGAGTACACATCCTTGTCGGTGAATATTCTCCGCCATACTGTGCCTTGTCCTGGGTCTGGTGACGGGCTGCCGGATTCTATGAGCTCTGATCCGGCATCCTGGCTTAGGAAATCAACGAGGAGATTCGATGTTCGCTCAGCTACGCCAGTGTCGGCACATAGCATGAGAATGACGAGATTGACAAAGACGGCTGGCTGGTTGTGTGCAAGCCGCTTGACGGCGTCTGCATCTGTCTTGCCCTTCTCGAGCATGGACAGAGCTAGGTTGTGAAATGGTTGAGCTTGGATATTCAAGCCTTGTACAATATCCAGCTGATCCCCCAGGTCCAACAAGTCACTCAAGGTCTGCGGCTCGAGTAGGTGAACCACAAGATCGGTAGTCCGTCCAGGGTCTTGCTGAAGGGTTGGGAAAAGGCTCAGAAGCTGGCTGACCAAAATGAGAGACTCTCGTGGAAGTTGTTGAAGAGAAGACAGCGGGATATAGGTGCACGTGTCTATGAGCTCGAAGTTGAGGGGTGTCACAGGAGATTCCGCCACCTGAGCAACATGCGCCAGCAGCTCTTCCATCAGTTGGCGAGCATATGCGACCGGATTTGTTGCCTGATTGGATGGTCGACCCGGACGATGTGGGACAGACATGGTTTGGGAGATTCGTAGAGGATTTTAAGAGGGGGTGACGAGGGACTATTTCTAGAATTTCAGGCCCTGTCCTGTGGTTCAGGCAGAAAGATGACGCCGCCCTCTGGATATCAGCTTGGGCTAGATGGACTTCTAAGAGCCGAGAATTGTAGACACGACCTTTTAGAGCTGAAGGTGTCAACAGAATGGTGAACCGTACCGGACTGTAGGAGCCCGAAGAAGAGAGAAAACAGACGTCTCTTTGGTTGATTCAACCACCAACGGGACCGCTCCTGGTATGGGAACAGCACTGTAACCTTGAAGTTATGGAAATATTGCAGCTTCTCGAATTCTAGTCTGCTCGGATATTTCTTCTTGATAGTTCAAGACACTTTTCCTCTCGCGTGGTGAAGGGTATCGTAGCTAAGGTGGTTGGGAAGATGTTGAGCAAGCGAAAGATGCAGAGAGCCAGAGGTGGAGAGAGGTGAGGTGAGGTGAGCTCCCAGTTGGCGGCTGTGGCTGCGGTGGCTGCGGTGGCTGCGGTGGCAGTTAGCTGATGACAAAGGCCAGGGCACGGGCAGTGTGGGCAGCTTCAAAAAGTTGAAGCTGAGGCCTGCACAACAATTTCTCACTTCACTTCACTTTCCAGCCCAACCATATTTTTCACTTATTTGAAGTTGCCTCCGGACTTCTCAGACCATGTCTGGTCAACACCACCCCAACAGCCTCCGCCACCCACACACACCTCCACAGCATCCACACACTTCGGTAACCTCACGGCATCATGTCAAGAGGAGGACGAGGAGGTGCTCGCGGCGGTAAACACGCTGGCGGGCTTGCTCTGCCGCCCTCAATCGAGTTGGGTGCGGACTTGGAAGTCGACAACAGGCCTTCTCAGCTTTTCCCTGCTGTAAGTTCTTCTCAAGATGTTGTTACACATCCATCAAACCAGCGGGAGTTCCCGATGCCAGTCTTTCCACGCACTCCGCCCCGCACCCTCCACGACGAGTATCTCATTCTCAACGCCATGTCTCGAAGTGATGGCCAAGGTCAAATGTTAATGCGATTGGTTCCTCAGCTGCCACACCCTGTCTACACTCCCTCTCCTCAAGCCTTCGAATTGCGCGCCGCGAGGTACCAGCACGATTTCATCGAGCGTGCGCACAAGGGACCCCTCTACACCGAACTGAACGATGGTATCACCGTCGACAATAGCGGCAAGGTGACCAGGGAGCCGAAGCCGCCAGGAAATGCGTTCGAGGGCATTGGCTCCTACACCAAGCGCCACGTCAAGATGCCGCGTACCGTCCCCCACATCTCAGCCGACATGCTCAAGTCCATGGCCGACCGCTACAGTATTGCCAGGAGTATGCTCGCAAAACACATGAACCCCAAGAAACCCGAGCCCAGGAAGCGCAAGCGCGAGGCCGACGACTCGGATGAAGAGAACGTGGAGGACGAGCTCAGGGCCGACCTGGACACAAACATCAACGCCGGTGATGAGGACATGGACAACGATGACAACAAGTCAGACGAGGAGGAAGAGCCTGCGGAAGAGGCCGAAGAGGAGGATGACGAGGAAGATGAGGACGATTACAACGCAGAAAAGTATTTCTCCGGAGGCGAGGACGACTACGACGTCGGCGACGACGCTGCAGACGACTATGACCACGGCGACATCTGAATCAGACGGAGCTACCAAATCATCTCTCTATCGGACGCTCGTCGCATGGCATTCCTCATGAAGCGGGAATTATCCTGCAGCTGGACGCGGCGCTCCTATCGCGAAGTGTGCCTCATGTTATGTCAAGGTTATTGTACTATAAGAAGGCTCAGGTAGCCGGGCAGCGTCGCTCTTAAAGCGGAAACGACACTATTACGGAACGTGGACCACCAGAGTCGCAAGCTAGCTACTGAAATAGCATACCAAATCAGCACGTACTGGAATGTCGTAAATGATATTTATTTTCGGGTATCTGTGAATGCGGATTAAGAACACCAAAGAAAGGAGACGCAGGCCTTTCTTGCAGCGTAGTAAGCTATGAACAGATGGGACGCATAAAGCAATGATGTAACTCGTCTCCTATTTTAACCGATAGGAAGTCCACAACCGCTTGTTTCCTTCAGATAGACGCCGGTGCCGACAATGCAAGGTAGAGGAGGTGATTTTGCGATCGGCTTCTTGGGTCGTTACAGCGTTTCATGAATGTCCTACGAAGACTGATCGGCAGAAACAGTATTCTGTTTGAAGTCAGCAACATATTCTCAGCCCCACCACTGGAATATGAAATCTGCATGTACTCACCACCAGCCAATCCATCCCCTCATTTACACCCCGCCCATCGATAGCCGAACAAGCAACAATCGTCCAATTCCGATCTTTCAGCTCGCCCAACCTCAACGCCTCGCTAATCTCGCCCGCACCTTTCGCCCCAGGCTGATCCTGCTTGTTTGCGAACACAAGGAGTGCAGCGTCGCGGAGTTCTTCCTCGCTGAGCATAGCGGCGAGCTCGTCCGACGCTGTGCCGAGGCGGTCGATATCGGTCGAGTCTATGACGAAGACGACGGCGGCAGTGTTGGCGTAGTAGCAGCGCCAGTAAGGCCGGATAGAGGTTTGGCCGCCCAGGTCCCAAACGTTGAAGTTGAGATTGCGGTAGGTTACGGATTCGACGTTGAAGCCGATTGTGGGTATTGTTGTGACGACTTCGCCGATCTGTTCATGGGGTGTGAGGTTATGGCGATGGTATGAAAGAGTCGGGAGGCTTGTGTACCTTTAGCCGATATAATAGTGTAGTTTTGCCTGCATTGTCCTGGAAGAAGAGACGTGTCAGTTGATCTGCCTTGTGTTGTGCGCGCAGCGGAAGAAGAGGACGTACCAGCCCCAGTATTAATATCCTGATCTCTTTCTTCGTCCAGAATAGTTTCGAAAATAAGCTCAACGCGGAGCCCATTGTGAAAGGGGAGTGGAAAGGGATCCAAGAGGTGGAGGAAGAATAAAAGGTATATTTGTAATGCTTTCCCGTTTGGCAGAGGAGGTGGAAGCAGAATCAGTGGCTGGAAGGGGGATGGACAGCAAATACAGTGAGCTTCTCGATGGAAAGGATAGCAGCGGAGGAGGGGACGTGGGTCGTTGGGCGCGAGAGCTTCTTTGTGGTCTTGTGAGGCCTGGAGAGCATCTCAAAGTCTCCGTGAAGAGTGGCGCAGGGGCGTCCACGGAGAACTCCGGTTCTTGGCAACGATTCCGACTCTGTTCTGTTCAAGTCGCGTCGCGATGTTCGCAGTTCATCCCAACATGTCACAGTCAAGATGCATCTGTTGCGAAAAGATATACGAGGGACATATTTCACTGACATACAGTCTCCCGGAATCCGCTACAAAATGCAATCGACCGACAATAACGGTGCTACAGGGCTCCCGATCGACATCACCGCCCAATCAGTTCCAATTATGCAAAATCCATCATACAGTCATAATCCGCATTGTCTATGTTTCTTTACTTCTCTTGGCTTTCCTCGAATCGGTATGCGAGTTCGAGAATCTCCGCGTCAAGCCTGCTACAACCCAGGAACGTCACTCCGAATGGGAGCTTGCCCGTGTCCTCCTGCTTCCCAGAAAGTTCCTTGACGTCGTAAGTGCCAGCCGGGACGGCGACAGCGCAAAGATCTAGGACATTCCCGCAGTGGGTGAATTCCCCAAGGACACTGTTCTTGCGGATGGGATCAGCGAGAACTTCTTCGATCTTCCAGTGCGTTGGCGCTGTTGGCACTACGACGACGTCGACACCCTTCGCGCTCTGAGCAAACACCATTTCAGCTTGTTTCGTGTACAAGGCCTTGTTCTGCAAGTCCCGGTATGCCTGTACCGCAGTACTTTTCCGGGCTACGACTTGTTCGAAAAGTTCCAGGATCACGGGGTGAAGATGCTCCCTGTTACGCTCAAGCCAGTCATCCGGAAGGCTCGCCAGTCGCTCAGAGACGAAGGTGCCATTGTATAGAAGCTCGCCACCTTTCTTGAATGGTGCCCATTCGATTGGCGTCAATTTTCCTCCGATGCTCTGAAGCCGCTTGACTGTCTCATTGAACATACGGCGGAACACTGGAGAGCAGATGTCCAATGCCTCTGGGGGTGGAATGCCAAATTTGAACGATGTTGCTTGGGGTCCAGTGGAGTTGACGTGTCTTTCAAACCCAATGGTTGGTTTCGAATATGGATCGTCTTCGTCGTACCCTTCGCAGATTCCCCATACTGTCCTCGCATCCTTGACACTTCTCGCTATGATTGCGATGCAGTCTAACGAAAGGCAGGCCGGAGTGACGCCAATGAATGGAATTATACCCCGAGTTGGCTTGTAGCCGACCACGCCGTTGAACAAGCTGGGGACACGCCCAGAACCCGCGGTGTCAGTTGCGATGGAGAAGGAGCACAAAGATGCACCCACACTGACGCCGTTGCCCGAAGAGGATCCGCCGGAGATGTATTCTTTGTGAAAGACTGAGTGGGGGAGACCATATGGACTTCGACATCCGCTCAGGCCTGTTGCAAGTTGGTCGAGGTTTGTCTTGCCAATGAACAATCCGCCTTCAGCGATGACCTTGTCATATACTGGAGCCGACACCGCCGGTGTCACTGCTAACGGAGGGCAGGCCGTTGTTGTAGGAAGTCCGGCAATGTCGATGCTGTCCTTGACGCTGAATGGGATGCCAAAAAGAGGTGGGAGTTTTGTTCGGTCAGTGTACTTGAGCGACAAAGCTTTCGCTGCTTCCAGGGCATTGTCTTTGCTTTCAAGATGGATCCAAACGCCTTCGTTGTCCCTGCTGTACTCCTCGATGGTTTTATACAAACTTTCAACCACGGTGACTGGAGAAAGCCCACTGCGATAGGCTTTCTGAAGTGGCTCAATGGCGAGGTCTCTATCCCATTCGGGCGGTGTCTGGGGAGGTGTTGCGCCGTCTAGCATCTCTGTTACTGGCCCGGCTGGCTTGAGAGCTTCCAGCAGGGGTTGAAGGGATGCCACAAACCCGAAAAGGCCCTGTGACCAGTACAGCATATCCAATGTCGACGTTTTGAAACATATGTCATTGTATCCAGCTGTGGCCTCTTCAATGCCGCCTTTCCAGCGTCAGCTACACGTTTGAGGACATCCCGAGGGTAACTTACAGCATTCAAATCCTCGGTCATTTCCTTCTCGTATGGTGGTTGCAAAGCAGCATTCAGTGGTTACGCCGGAGACAATCAGGTGAGTGATCCCTTGTGCTTTCAGCTTGTGCATCAAAGTGGTGTTCCAGAATGCACCCTTTCCAGGCTTGTCGATTACGACTTCGCCAGGCAAAGGCTGCAGCTCGTCGACAAGGTCATGGCCATATTCTCCACGTACAAGAAGCCTCCCAAGTTTCCCCTTGTCGCCGATCACGAGATGGTGCTGCTCGTTCCCGGGAGCTGCTGATTGTCGAGTGAGTTTCGAAGAAGGGCAGTCCGCCAGATCTGGCACGTGACCTTCCCGAGTATGGAAGACGAACAGTCCAGCGCGGCGACAGGCCTGAAGAAGCTTCCTCGTCGGTTCTATGGACTCCTGGACCGCTGCAAGGTTGCCGCCTTGGATCGAGCCGAAACCTTCGTCGAGTAGAAAATCTCTCTGCATGTCGATCACGAGCAGAGCCGTCTTTCGGACTGGGAAGGTGAAGGCATAGGGCTTTGCATCGATGGTAAGGCATTGAGCCATATTGTCCTTAGTCATGTTGGGATGTGCAACTGCAAACAGAATAAGATAGGGAAATAGAACTCGCTTCAAGCTGACTGTCCAGCAGTGGACGACCCAAGAGATGCTTTTGAACAGCAATGGGCGAGGCCAGACAGGTCCAAAATAATGCCCGTATCTACCAGACGTTCAGCTGCATGCTGCGATGAGCTCCCCACAGGCCGATGGTCGCTCGCCGGCGGGCGGCCGCCGCCCAACCTTGGACCCACGACCATTATCGATTACCCTGCAGACACTAGTCCCAACACGGATACGCCAACGCCCTTGGGCTGAATGCATTCCAACCTCTTCACCAACCTGTCTTTGAAAAACTCCAGCCAGATCGTGAGCATGATTTGTTTGCCAATGGTGGCGTTGTTCTTCGCGAGTCTCGCTTCTCTCCAGATATCGTCCCGGCTCTCCTTGTTCGGCATGGGCCCGAAGGCACAGCGTCCTGCAGATAGGGCGTTGTGGAGATATGCTCCATCTGTGAATCCCTCTGTGCTCGTGTGCGGTGTGATGGGTATATGTAGGTAGGGACCAGGAGCCATTCCAGAGTCTGATTCCATATTCTCGGGTCCATCTTTTCGGAGACAAGTCTGCTGTTTCCAGATCATCTGCTGTTTATTCTCGTTGCTGCACAACATCATATCCTTGACCGAGTAAGGCATCATGTCTTTCCTCTCTCCAAATCGCCTCAGGGCGAAGGTTGGGCCTCATCTTCATTGGAAGGTGCCGTTCGAGGGCGGCGTCTACCCCGATAGTCCCAGGTGGTCAAACCCAGATCTGGATCCTGTTCCTGTTGAGAAGCGAACATGGGGTAAGGTTCAAGCGTGCTGTCACTGTTTGAATGCTTTGCTGAAGGAAAGACAGGTGCGTTGGACTACTGGGCATACTGGTGCTCGGACATGCTTGCTCCTCCTCTTGCGTCGACAGTGTCCACTGTCATGGCATTGGGTTTCACCGCACGCGAGACCATCCCCATTGTCTTCTTTGGATTCTGCATTTGCAGTGTTGTCATCACCCTGACAGGTAAAATGGGGGCTACCTACAGCGTCCCATTCCCCGTCATTGTCAGGTCCATCTTCGGCATGTACGGATCATATCCCGCCATTTGCATCCGCGCCTTCGTGGCTCTTATGTGGACGGCAATTCTCACTGTCCAGGCGGGTGCTTTCTTGCAGCGGTGCCTCGAGGCCATCTGGCCTAGCTTCATCAATTTCCCCAATCATCTACCAGCCGATGCCGGTGTTACTTGTAGGCATGCCGCCGTCTCCACTCCCTATCAGTACTGACTTCTGCGATAGCTGCAGGATTGCTTTGCATCTTCCTCTATTGGTTCGCCCAGACAGCCCTCGCTTTGATGCCCATTGAGAAGCTTCGAATTCTGTTTTGGGTGAAGGGTGTCGTGGTCCCTCCCACGTTCATGGCGCTCTTCCTCTGGGCCGTCATCGTCACCCACGGCGGTGGACCACTTGTCACTGGCAAGGCGCAGATTACCTCGACCTACATGAATACCGCATACTCGGCGCTGACTGGGCTGAATGTCATTATCGGTCTCTTCTCAAGTATGGCAGTGAACATGTAAGACGAATAGGACCTACAAACTTGTACAGAGTATTCTGACCCATGACTACAGGCCAGATTTTGGAAGGTTCTCCAAGAACCGACTCGCCGGCCCACATCAATACCTCGCGTTGCCTATCATCGGAACGCTTGGAGCATTGACCCCTATCTTTGTCACGTCTGCTCACAGTTATATCTGGGGAAGCTTCGAGTGGTATATGCCTGAAGTCATTGCCAAATTTGATTCTCGGGCCGCAAAATTCTTCACGGCCTTCAGCTTCATGCTGGCGACGATTGGGAATCAAGGTATGTGCATACTCCATGCCTGCACGGTGGCACTTGGAAGACGAACCGGAGACTAATCGAATTGTTTACCTAGTGGCTGCTGGCACATACCCCTTCAGTAACGATGTTACCGGTTTCGCCCCTCAATACATCAACATCTTCCGAGCAACATGCTTCATCTCCATATTCTGCATCGCTGTTACCCCTTGGAACATCATTAAGAATGCCGAGGGTTTGCTTGCATTCTTGTCTGGCTACTCTTGCTTGATGGGACCGCTCGCCGGGACCATGGTATGCGATTACTACATCATCAAGAAGGGCAAATTGAACGGTATGCTCAATTTCTCTTGGTCTTAACTTGACGTCAAGTTTGCTTGTTGAACCTGAAAGCTAATACTTTTCAGTCCATGAAATGTATCATTATCCTTCCATCTATGGCTATTCTAAGGGTTGGAACTGGCGCGCATATGTTTCCTTTGTTTCCGGCTTTGCGCCCCTCCTTCCCGGCTTCGCAAAGTCCATCGACCACACCCTCAATGTCGGAGGCGCCTGGAAGATCTACACCTGTGAGTCGCCTCCATCTGGCTGTTCTTTCACGCAAATGCGCTAACAATAGCATAGTCGCTTGGATCTACGGCTTCACCACCTCCATGTTGATCCACTATGTCCTCTGCACATACATCTCGCGCCCGACTGAGAGCATTATTGAAGAGGCTGTCCTGCCCCCGCAGAAGGGAGAGCTCAGTCCAAGCACGATTGACGGACAAGAGATTGAGGATGGCAAAGGGCCTTACATCACGAGCGAGAAGGAGGTCAGCCCTGTTTGAACCAATGGAAGTCTCCAAGTAGGAGATTTACGCCATATGAATATCTGCTCTTTATCTGTGCTCCGCAGCCAATACCCAATTGCTTGTTGAAGATGATCGCTGTTGAACTATTCATGTTTTCCGTATATAGCTAGATGTCTAATTCATCAATCGTACATTGCTCAACGTTCAGATCGTAGTCGTTCAATGTGAATCGCTCCGAACAGGCACTCTCGTTCATATCCATCGACATTTAAATCAGCCTTGGAGTTTGGTTAAATCGCACACAGCACGTGAGCGAGTTCCTGACAGAGACAAGACATGCGACTGTTCATGGCTTTTCAATGGCCATGCAGTGCTCGGCAGCCTCAGCTCGTCGGCGCAAAGAAAGGTGGCTTTCCACTAGCGCATATTTGGTCTAGCATATCTCTGGCATCCAGCCCAGCATGCCGCCTTTTTCCCCAACCCCAAACGCCCTTCGCAGCGCGGCCCTTCGGCGGCGGCGGTCAGAGAAGACTTCCAAGCTCTCTTCTTCATGAGACTTATCCAGCTCGCGAAGTGACATCAGTCAGGGTCGAGGGCCCATGGAACTGAATGCCTCGAATACGGGCGTCGCTCATATATCAGGCCCCTGCGAGGTTTGGAATGTGTCGACAGAATCTTCAATCAACTTCGCTCCTCTCCAGCCCAGCGTAGGCCTGGGATGCTGTCTGTCCGGACCCTCGGGTAGGATCATCGCTCTACCAGGTTGTCGTCTCCGCATAGCTGGGCTGCCATCCCCGTCCCCCAACTTTTCAGCCTTACGCAGGGTAAGACGATAGATCGGCGCATGCGCTTTATCCACGTCTTCTCCTGTCGGCGAGAGCGCTTGGTGTCATTTCCTGTAAGTATGGCTAGATCAAAATTCCTTGGATGCACACATGTCTAACATCGAATAGCCGTTTGATCAAAGTCAAGGAGCTGTAGGCTGGCCGACCATTCGTCATTCTGCTGAGAACGAAAATTGGAGCTTCGTCGACGAGACGAAACACGTCCAACCTGACCAATGGACAGGCTTGTTCAAGCTGGATCTGGAAACGAAGGTATACCCCCCACAAACCGTCCACGAAGACCCTGTGATGCCTGTCGGAAGAGAAAGAGCCGCTGTGAGCTGAACGACGGCGATTCAACCTGCGTTCTCTGCCGATTCCACCGTCAAGCATGTACTTTCAATGAGAACCCGCTTCCGCGGAAGAGAAGGAAGGCAGGAACTCCAGAGGAACCCGAAGACAGTTCTCTGTGGCAGCATAGAGACTCCGAATCGAGTCAGTATTCCGGAAGCAAAGCTCGGCCTCCATCGAGACCAAGTCAAGGCGAAAGAAAGTCGTCTCATGCTAGCATTCGACAACATGCTGTCATTGAAGACTACGCGAAGCTCAAAGGCCCGTCGCTCTTGAAGAAGACTCTTGGGCTTCAGAACCACCGACACAGCAGATATGTCGGTCAAAGCTCACTATTCGACCACCAGTTTCTCCGGCTCGATGCATTTGACGACAAAAATGAGGCAGCTGCTGGTCCCGCCACTATCCGCAAGATCAGCGACGACGACACGTTTTTACTCATTCCAGACGAGGGGACTCAAAATCATGAAGATGAGATAAAAGATCTCGATGCCATAGAGCTTCTAGTTGCACCCCACGGCCAAGCTCTTATCCATCTCTACTTTCGTATTGTTCACCCGTCATATCCCGTTCTTCACAAGCATGTCTACCTTGAGAAGTACCGGCGAACGCACCGCGAATTCTCTCCTCCTCTCCTCGCAGCCGTCTACATCCTAGCTTTGAACTGGTGGGAATACAGTTCCGAGCTAGCACTCCTAGCTAAACCAGACCTCCCTCGTCTGGAGAAGCTGGCACTGAAATCGATGTCTGATGTCATCCACCGCCCAAAGCTGTCCACCATTCAAGCTGGTCTTCTCCTTTTGCAAAGGCCAGAGGGTGATTCTTGGGCCTTGACTACACAATTAGTGGGCTTGGGACAGGATCTCGGCCTCCATTTGGACTGTTCGAGATGGCGTATACCGTCATGGGAGAAGGGCCTTAGAAAGAGATTAGCTTGGGCTCTGTTCATGCAGGATAAATGGGGCTCCCTGGTCCATGGACGACCGAGCCACATCTTCCCCGTGGAGTGGAAAGTGAAAGAGGTGACAGAGAATGATTTCCCAGAGAAGGCAGCGGACGAAGACGACGAGGAAGGGAGTACGGAGGTCGAAAATGGACGTGTACTCTTCTGCGAGATGATTGCTTTATCTCAAATACTTACCCTCATTCTCTCCGAGTTTCACACTCTCCAGGCGGCAGAGGAAGTCCGGATCCATTCGAAAGAGGGCGCTAGATGGGTGCTGGACAAGGCGAAACCAATTCAGCTTCGTTTGAAAGAGTGGTTCGCACGGTTACCCGAAAGCCTGAAGATGGAGAACGTCAAAATGATGAAGCTTTCCTCTACGGGCTATCTCCATCTCGCCTACTACGCGACAGAGATCACTCTTCACCGCAGCATTGTCCGGTCACTCCTCTATGAACAGAACTCGTCTCTCATAGGCATATGCCGCTCAGCAGCCCACGCCCGTCTCACCTCAGCCATGGACTTTGTCAAGTCCCTTCGTCCAGAACACCTCCAGAGCTTCTGGTACTCGGCTTCAAAGTACAACTTCGCTCTTATAGGAACTTTCGTCAGCCTCCTCTGGGCCACCGCGCCAACGAAGGAAGAGGCAGACATTTGTCGCAAAAAGCTCGACGAGTACCGCTGGACGCTGCGCCTCTCGAGCAAGAGTGCCGACTTCCTTGACCGTGCCATAGCGATGCTGACGGCATCGACTCTGCAGTTCGTCAAGGCGATCCCAGAGAAGCCGACGCAGGAAGACCTTGCTCAAGGTGTGCTGCCGCAAACGATAGGGGAAACGGAGATGGCCAGTTTGGCTGATGATGAAGAGTCGTATCTTGAGGAGCAGACGCCGGGCGGAGATCTGGCGAGTCCACTTCAAGAGGAGATCATGCCTGATTATGAATGGTTTGACTTTGCGAGTCCAGAGGGCGGCTTTCAAATTGAAGCCATGGGAACAGAAGGATTTGCTTCGATTGGACAGTTTGAGGGGATGGAAGGAGAACTTTGAGGGATAGAATGATGGAGAAAGCCTGGCTAATATGAATGATCGGAAAAAGGATATCTTGTTCAACTTTTGAGCTCTCCTTTGCTTTTCAGATACCCAAAAATCTCGTCATTTGGTCCTGCTGTCTGCTCCGTCCTTTGTGCACTCACAATCTCTGATTCTTGGGGCGAAATATGTGTAAATAGAAACAGATTGTGTTTAGAAAAAAGAGACACTCAAAACTCACTTCGTTACCTTAGTAGTAAAATCCTGCTATTCATTGCAGCCCCATCGGTCACTGATGTGTCTAGTATTGCTGTTGGTCCAGCGAATAGTGAGGGATGAGGGGAGGCGCAAAACACCAAAGGCTTAACGCCGTTAAATACCGGTGTCCGGGACAGGGATCGCTTAAAATCGACCACAGCTCTGACCTACCCATCCGCTGAATCCTTCGGACCATTGCACCTTCACCATTTCCCAACCCAACTCCACCGCTCGACTCCTTAATTCTCGCGACTCGATTCTGCGCCGTCGCAACAATGGTTGGAAAGAAGTCGGGGAAAGCCCTCCAGCGGGAGGAAGGTGAGCGCTTGCGCAAGGTTTCCAGAGAGCGGATTCACTGACAGCAAATCAGGCCTTGCGAGGACGGACAACAATTTGGACCTCACTATATGGCCTCAAGTCAACATGATCAACCAGAAGAACTACTACACGTATGTTACGCCTGAGCTCTGCTCGCTTCCCGTAGACCCCTCCGAAACTTCTTGCCCTGCCTGCCCCCGGTTTCCCCCTCTCCGCAATCGTATCTATTCGCAATCTGCGAAAGAGCCCCCGCTCCTCACTGTGGGCAACTGCTAAGTAAAAGTTAAAGGGAATACCTCAAGCGCGATGACCAGTACCTTGCCTACCGCACTCTTCAAGATGAAAACCGGAACAACATGGTCAAGGAGTTCCGCGACAAAGACCGCGCTCTTGCGGGCGTGGAGCCCAACGCTGCAGCAGACGACGCAGCCGCGGACGAAGCTGCGAACAGCCTTCCTGAAGCACATGGTTCCAAAATCATTGTCATCCACCCTGGAAGCCAAAACTTGCGTATCGGACTCGCGAACGACGCCCTGCCCAAGTCGGTACCAATGTGCATCGCAAAGCAGTGGAGAGAGAACGAGAGCGAGGAAGATGGGGGCGAGCCGAAGCCGAAGCGGGTGAAGATTGACAATGAACTGCCTGCGGAACCGGAGAAGTGGTTTGGTGATGAGGTAAAGATCAGCTCGTGCTTTACAGGATACGAGACTTGACTAACACACAAGTACAGTTTGCGACGCAGTATACGGGCATGTCTACGGAGCTCAAGCAGCGCATGCGACTCAATAAGCGAAGGCTCATGCCCAATTCGAAAGAGCTGGTAGTAAACTACAACAAAAAGGTTTATTCGGAGACAATCACAGAGCACAACGACCCTCATCGCATCGACTGGACCGAGCTTCCCCCTGATCCGAGGAAGGCGCCCATGTATTTCACCGGACAGGCCGCTCTCCGCATCCCCGAAAAGTCGAAGCCACGGTACAAGGTTTTTTGGCCCCTGAGAAATGGATCTTGGTTCAACGAGCGAGATTACACAGACAAGCGCACTCTGTGGAACGACATCATCCTCATCATCGAAGATACCATCAAATCTCAGCTTGGGCTAGACCGAAAGAAGGACTGGGCCCAGTATAGTTGCGTATTCATCATTCCAGATTTGTATGAGCGCACCTACGTGACCACGGTCCTCGATGTTCTGATGAGGGAGTTTGGCTTTCGCAGAGCGTGCTTCATGCAGGAAAGTGTCGCGGCTACCTTTGGTGCGGGCTACTCATGCTCCTGTATCGTGGATATCGGTGCACAGAAGACGTCCATCTGCTGTGTAGACGATGGCATGTGTGTTGAAGAGTCTAGGATGAACTTGAAGTATGGTGGTGCGGATGTGACGGAGCTTTTCATGAAAATGATGCTCTATGACCATTTCCCATATGAGGAGATCAACCTCAAGCGTCGTTACGACTTTTTGCTTGCTGAAGAGTTGAAGTGGAAGCATTGTACGATGAGCGAAGGAACGATTACAGTTTTGGTCGACGACTTCCATCTCAGGGCTGCCGGCCAGGATACAAGGAAGTATTCGTTCAAGTTTTATGACGAGACGATGCTTGCTCCTATGGTATGAATGTCGACCGCAGGCACAATCTCGGCCCCGATACTGATTCCTCCCAGGCCTATTTCAAACCAGAAGTTTTTGACCACAGCAACAAACTTAAGCGCCGTCGAGCAATCATCGACCGCTCCTACGACCTCTACGATGGCTCTCCCAACGACCCTACCTCTCACTCTCAAACCGCAGCACTACAGGTCTCCTCTACACTTCTTCCACCCGAGCCAGCTCCCGAACGTAACGGAACCATCACCTCAATGACGGCAACTCCTTCGCGCGAACGACCTTTCAATCTTCTCTCCCGCCTCAACGACCCCACCATAGAAGCGACCCCTCGTTCTTCCGTGGCCGGCTCTCCAGCCCCAGAAGGCACACCGCAACCCATCGCTACTAATGGCCGCGCCTCCCCCACCCCAGGCAATGCCATGGGGGGCGACATTACCAACGCAAACGGCGTCACAGTTTTCGCATCAAATGACGCGCTGGCTGAAAAGATTGCTCTCGCCGAAACCCGCGACCTCATCTTGCCCGTCATGGCCCTCGACGCTGCAATCCTGACGTCGATCCACGCCGGCGCCCGTGGCGATGACAAGAAGACGAGGGACTTCATGGGTGGGATCATGGTTGTGGGTGGCGGGGCCAAGTTTCCCAACTTCAATGCCTTCCTCGAGGAGAGGTTGAAGGAGATGCAACCGGCATTTGCAAAGGAGATCCTCATCGGCCCGCCACCGAGAGAACTTGATCAGCAGCTGGTGGTGTGGAAGGGCGGGAGCGTGTTTGGGCGGCTGAGCAGCAGTGGGAATGATAGCTGGGTTTATGGGAGGGAGTATGATGTTTTGGGGAGCAAGTTGTTGGCGCAGAAGTGTATGTGGAACTGGTGAAGGGCGAGCAGTCAATGAGAAGGGGATTATTTCTTGGAGTTCATATGAGGAGTTCTTGTGAGTTCACCATTCCGAGGGCAGTTTCGTCGCACGTATGCTACGAGCGGCACTCGGGCATGATTTCGATTCAAAAAGAAGGGGAATTACAGACTTTCTACGCGAAGGATAAATACCCCTTGCACCCACGGCTCCCTGGCAACAAGCCGAGTGTCTCAACTTGATGCTGTTCTGCATCTGGTGTCTACCTAAGGTATACTCACGTGGTCTCCACTTGCGAGCCGACTTCAGGATTAACTCTCGCCTCCTTCCAGTCGGGGTAAGATGATGGCTCCTTCCACGCCAAGGGGCTGTTGATGACGGACCAAACTGTTGACTTGAAGGGCGTCCTTACTGCCTGAGCCTCTTCCAGAACCAAACAAGAAGCACCTTGGAAGACAAAACTCGAATTGATCCCCAAGCCCTCGAGGATACTTCAGCACAATGCCCGCTTCACCCACCACCACCGTCTACTATCTATGTCGGAGGAACCTTTCTGTGTATCAGAGAGAAAAGCACTCACAAGTTTACCACCTACGGCAAAAACCCAAATCTTCTGAACACTTCCGGTCATCACCGTCCGCCACGCTCTGTATGTCTTCCAAGTGCTCCACCGCAGACGACGGTTCCGACGATTTAGACGAAATCCTGCGCGGCATCCAACACGTCGACGACCTCCTAGACGAACAAGTGCGCCGCATCCAGCACGTCGGCGACCTCCTAGACAAAATAGCTGACATGGAGCGTGCCTTCGAAAGCATGCCATCTTCCACTTTATATGTCGCCTTCCGCTACGTCCAAGCCTTCGCCGTCTTCTTTGTTGTCATCTCCATCTGGGTTTGGCACGACATGTTGGATGACCCTACTCTCTTGTGCCGTCTGTGGGCAGCTTCGCCCTTTGAGTTTCCTCTGGCGTCCGATGATCCGACCTCTGTTTCTAGCCTGCCTCTTTTCCTGTTCTCTCTCGCTATCTCGCAAGTGACTGTTTTGGCCGTCCAGTTGGTTGTAACAACAGCTGCGAGGCTTTACTTCGATAACGTCTTCCACGATCGGTTGGGGTGGCCAAGGTCGATTGGTGCTGCAATGGTCGGGGGTATGGCAGTAGTGGGAATGATTCGGCTCAATGGGATGAAGCTGATTCAGGGGTATCTGATCGGGATACCAACAGAATGTCAGAGCTTCGATTGAAAGCTTCGCTCTTTTCTTGAGGTCGATGTTGATAGGGACACGATAAAATATGGGATTGGGAAGCGTGGGGGCATCTTCTTTTGGAGTTTCGGAGAGGACTCCACTCCCGAGGTCGACTGTCGCGTCCATCTGTCGCGAAGTCTTTCATTTTCCATGCTGGCTGGCTCTTTCCTTTCCTGGTGCCGAAGTCGCAACTTCCTCATACGCCGTCCGCCGTGCTTTCTGCCAACCTCCAGCCGTTCGATTCATCTTCCCCTCATCTTCTCCACACTCACTGCCAACCTTTCAGAATTCCCAACTTTTCCGAACTATCACGTCTCCTCACGTCTTTAACTTGCCTGTTCCCACGGCAACCCCAGCCCTTCTTCCAACATGCCCACTCCATTCACCACAACTGAAAATGTCGAGAAACAGTCCAAACATCACTCAAGTAACAGCTCGGCTGGATCATCCACTCCAAGCTCCAGCTCCAGCTCTACTGATGGTCTTGATCCGGATTTCTTCCACCCGATCTTCTATCACGCTTGGCTGGTCGCCTGCCACGCATTCCTCTTCGCCGGCCTCTATCTCTGGGAAATACTCGTCGACGACCAAACCCTCCTCTGCTACCAATGGACGCCGCTAAAAATCTCGTCCATCTTCTCGTACGTCAGCCTCATTCTCTTGCTCCTGCTGTGGTCTGCCCAGTTCGCAACGATAACCGGCATCCTCTACATTGCTGCACTGCTCGGCTTCCGCCCTACACAACGTGTTGGACGTTGCGCAAAGGTTGGGGGCTTCGTGTTTGGAATGGTTGCCAGGAGTTTCGTCATACGTGCTCTGATGCCGAACCACGTGGTCTGCGGGCTTGCCAGACCGGTAGCGGAAGTGGTTCTTGAGGAGCAGGAGCTGGACGCGGCTGCGAGGAAGTTTGTTAAAGACGTTTTGTTGAAGGCGATGGTGAAGTCTGGTTGGTGTTGGCTAGGACGAGATGGGAGCGTGATGTATTCAACGGGGGAGATGCGGCAGGAATTCTGACAACAGTCCACCGAACTTCAACACTGTCTGCAAGTGCTTTGAGGGTGTCAAGAGGAAAAGAAGGGAGCAAAGAGGCGAAAATATATGCACTGTGATTGAAGATGAGACTGGTAGCTACTCAGGTTAATCGATAATGTCGATATATGTATGTATGTATTTCTGATTATATCTCGATCTCAGGATACCACCAACCTCCCTCTTCAAATGCAAAAGAGCCACCCACGACTAGCGAGGACCCGTCCAGAAGCTTACAAATTAAAAACTGAAAATTAAAAACGCCATCCATGCGGGCAAGGCCGGTATGATTTATACACTCCCGTCCTTCCATTGCCAAACCATATCTCCCCTCCATTATCTCATTAAAATAATGACGCCAGATTTTTCCTATTCCCCTTTTCTCAAATCTTGTGCAGACACACAAAACATCTTACAAAGCGAACAAAGCAACGACACCAGCGAAGGCGAGCGAGCCACCGACCTTCTTGGCCGCGGCACCGCCGGTGAAAAGCGGCAGACCGCCCGTGGTGGTGCTGGGCACGACGATGGTGCCGATGGTACCAGTGCCGTATGCCGGGACGCTGCCGCCCGCCGCCGGTGTGGTGGCGGGAACGGGAGCGGGAGCTGGGGTGCCGGCGGGGATGAGACCGACCGAGGAGCCGCTGGAGGTGAAGCCGACTTGAGGGACGGTGACCTCGGTCGAGAGCATCG
Organism: Aulographum hederae CBS 113979; assembly: GCA_010015705.1. NCBI lineage: Eukaryota > Fungi > Ascomycota > Dothideomycetes > Aulographales > Aulographaceae > Aulographum > Aulographum hederae. Next base: position 102,847 of record ML977153.1, read on the forward strand.
AGGTGGTGCTGGACGAGGGGATGGTGTTGCCGGCGCTCTCGCCAGTGCTGTAGGTGCATGGCACGGTGACGACTTGGGAGATGGTGACCGTGGTGTATGGGACCGCGGGAGCGGAAGTCGGGGCTGGTGCGGGCGCTGGGGGAGCGACGGGGCCGCTGCTGACTGCCGGAGGAGCTGGAGGAGGAGCGATGGGACCGCTGCTGACTGCAGGGGGAGCAGGAGGGGCGGGGATCGAGGTTGGGACCGGTGCGGTGGAGATGCCAGGGACGGAGCTGGGGACGACTGGGGGAGCTGGGGCGCTCGGGGTCGGGGGCGCCTGGCACTTGGTACAGATGGTCGAGGTGGAGGTGGTGTATATGGTCGAGACGACGGGGGTGGTGAGGACGGAGGTCACGCTGCCGGTGGTGACGGTCTGGCCGATGGGGCAGGTGGTGACATACGAAGTCACAATCTCGGTCGTAACATCGACGGGAGGAAGAGAAGGGACAGCAGGAAGAGCAGACGAGGCCACAGGGACGGAGGAGGGAGGAGGAGTAGGTCCAACAGTGACGGAGGTTGGCACGCAGGTGACGACGGCAGGGTTCTCGGGGGCGAACGCAGCGCAGATACCGACGAAGTAGGACATGGCCTGTTGGATCTCCTCCTCACTCTCACCCCAAGCAGCCATGCAGTCGAAGACCTTGCAGACGGTGTCGGCGTGCTTGCAGTAGCAGCTGGCGTCGCTGTTGTCCTTGCAGCCAGTCTGGAACATCCAGCTGTTCAAACAGCGGGGGACGACAGGTGGGCAAGGTGCAGCAGGGACGGGCGAGGACTCAACTGGAGCAGAGGTCGAGGCCACAGGGGTAGTGGAAACGACGGGGACGGAAGTGATGGGGAAAGACGGAACGGGGATAGAGCTGTTGACGGGGACGGAGGAGACAGCGGGAGCGGAAGAAGAGGGAACCTCGTAGCTGGAAGGAGGAGCGGGGATCGAGCTTGAAGGGATCTCAACCGAGCTGGAAGGGACTTCGTAGCTGGAGGGAGGGGCGGGAATGGAACTCGACGAGGGGATCTCGACAGAGCTGGAGGGAACCTCGTAGCTGGAAGGAGGAGCGGGAACAGAGCTGGAAGAGGGGATCTCAACAGAGCTGGACGGCACCTCGTAGCTGGAAGGAGGAGCTGGGATAGAGCTTGACGACGGAATCTCGACGGAGCTGCTAGGGGGTGCTGGGATAGAGCTCGACGAGGGAATCTCAACAGACGAGCTGGTGACCGGGGTAGAGCTGATGACTGGTGCAGAAGAGCTCGTGCTCACTTCCGGAGTGGACGAGGTGGTGGGGATGCTGCTGTAGACGGAAGAAGGAGGAGCGGTGGAAGACGAGGGCGGGACTGTGGATGATGGTGGAGAGCAGTCGAAGCCGATGCTGTGAAGACCAATATCGCAGCCCTCCTTCTCGCCGTGCTGAGGAAGCTTGACAGTGACGCTCTTGGCACCACCGCACTGGCTGTTCTGGACGACGGAGCCGCCAGACTTGCACGGGACGGTCTGCTTGCAAGTAGAGCCGTCCTCCATGCCGTAGTGGAACTCGACGTCGGCATCCTCGGAGCTGGAAACCTGCATCTCAGAGATTGAAAACTTCTTGTCCGAGCCACAGGAGAAGCTGGGACCGGTCTCCTTGGAAGCGCGGCCCTCGATGCACTTGCTGCCAAAGGTCCTCTTGCTCAGGGTGTCACGCTTGCCGAACTTGTTAGTGCACTGGAAGCCGCTGAAGTCGTAGCCGTTGTAGCTGGAGACGGGGCCGGTGGGGAGGTTGCCCCAGTCAAAGCCGCTGGACTCAGGCTCGGTGCACTGGTTGTCAGTGTTGGCCGGGCAGTCGTACTTCGGGGCACGGACGTCCCAGGTAGCGGAGGCATAGCCCACCAGGCCACAGGCGAGGAGGGTAGTAGAGGAGAACTTCATTGTAGGAAAGAATTCAGACAGATGAATTTGTAAGGGGCAGCAGATGCTGAACGAAAGGAAGGGCCGTAGAGGCTGTGTGTAAACGACTGATGGTAGGAAAGAAAGGGCTATGCAGAGCAAAACGAAAGACTCTGGCACGAAGAGAGGTTTGAAGAAAAATGCTGTAAGAAAGCAGAGTTGACAGGAGAGAGAAAGAAAAGATCCTACGGGGGAGGCCAGGACGATGATATACCTACCTAGGTATGGGCGGGCCTACGGTCCTGGCCTGGGTGAAACGCAGCGCTGGCGGCTGAGCTCTCCAGCCAGTGAAGAGGCGCGGCGGGTGGAGGAAGAAACACGGACCCACGGGTCATGACCCACCAACAGTGAGGCACAGAGGGACGGCAGAGATGGAGTCACTGGAGTGGGTGGTAAATGGACAGAGTTTGGGTGAGGTTCGGCGAGGGAGGTGGAGGGAGCGCGAGGCGCTTGGAGGTGAAACAGGCAAAAGCATGTCCCGCTAATTGCCGTTTTGCGACCACTCAACCAATGAAAAAGACGATCAGCAGCGCGAGCGATTCGCCTCCTGGCCCAAGGCTGGTCAGCGACGAGTCGGGTGGAGCGGCGTGGGCGATCGACAGGCACAGCTCAGGGGAAGCTGTGGAAGCTGTGGAAGCCTCCTGAGTGCTGGACTACTCTTTGTGACTTTGTCTAAAAATGGGCTGCAGCCACGGTCAGAGCCTGTGCCACGGTCCCATGGGCGCGTCCGGCGAGTCGACCAACGACAGAAGAACATGTTTCATGGGTTGGAGGCACAGCGGGTAAACAAAAGAAGAGAGAGAGTCCGCAGTCACGCTTCCGTTGTTGTTGGTGGGAGACTCGGAGTCCGGAGTACGGCTATCGATTTGGAGTTTGGACCAACTTGCAACTTGCAACTCACAGCTCCTCCAAAATATTGTCCGCGAAGGATCTTCGATGACCTCTCCACTTCGAGGTTACAACGCGATCCTTCTCCCCACTAAACCAACGGGCGGCGCGGCGCCGTCACGCCGTCAAAAAGTCTTCAACTCTTCGGCCCAGCTTGCCCCGGAATTTGGCTTGTCAGCCTTGTCTAGGCCTGCAGAAGCATCAGCCAAACCCGATGAGGCGCCGCCGACGACGCTCGTTCTCCGATGCTCTTACGCGATACAAGCAGCTGTAGGGCCGTAGCCTCCAGTCCGGCAGTCCCTCCACGGCCAGCTGCAGCCGGACTGTGGGCGACATGCTGGGCGAGGGTCCTGTCATCAAAGGGGAAGCTTGTTGACGTGTTTCGTCACCCGAGCTGCTTTCTCACAGTCTTCTCCTGAGTCTCTTTGCCAGTCTCTCGTCATCGAGAAACTCAAAATTCATGCTCAATTTCATGCCCGATCAGGCATCCTTCGAATCCCAGACGTCGACACACCACGTCGAGGCTGTTTCTGCCGATCATCCGAGTTGGAGCCCATCCTTTCGGATCTTCCGACTGGTCACCAAGCTGGAGATTACTCCTGTCGATCTCTCTTGGCTGCACTATTTTGATGACACTTCGATTCAACTTGCATTTTTGACCTCAAAGCTCGACCAAGTTGACTAAGATTGTCTCGCCATCACTGAATCATCGAACTGACAAGGGAAACAGATTAATGTACAATGCATCACTGAATATGCGGACCTGTCGTCCATTTTTACTCAATATACCAAATTTGTGCATTGGTTGTATTGACGGTTGTTTGAGCAGAACGCTTTGGGACGACACCGCCTGCACTGCTCGAGAAAATTAAGTGCATTCTTCATTTGGAAAGCACTTCAAATCGGAGCTGCAAGATGGGATGCGAATTTCTGGATTCGACCACTTTTTCTGGGCTCCTCTTGGACAATGCAAATTCATGATTTTCCAGCCAGATTTGATGAACATTCTTGTCGCCATGGACATGAAGGAAGATACCTAGTTCCATCAGTCTAACTTCAGAGAAACCAGCCCTGAAGCAGAACATCAGACGACTGCAAAAAGAAACAAACAGGTGTTTCAAGACGACATCACCCCTCTGGACGATTTCCTTTCTTTCTTTCTTTCTTTCTTTCTTTCTTTCTTTCTTTCTTTCTTTCTTTCTTTCTCGTCGTCCAGATCACAACTTTCAACTCTAGAACAACGCCTTCCAAAGCCTGGAATTTCTGGCTGCCGAAATACGGTTTCCACTTCAAGCATGGCTGCGTCGAATCAAGCATGGGAACCCCTAAAGCGTGAAACAACTGCGCCTTGGCTCTAGGTACAAGCATGACTAAAATCAAAGATACTCGTTATCATCGACGCAGTTCGTGCAAGAACAGGAGCCCAATCCAACAGTATTAGTGAAGCAAAGGCGAACCGGACGTCGCAGTAGATTTTTCTTGATCGAGTATAGTATCGCTCCAGCAGTTTCATCTCCTCTTTTCATCATATCTCTTTCCCACTCTCTTCTCGCGCACCACGACCATTATCACAACAAAACCAATACCTACGACGATGCCTTTGCTAACCTGTCGCCTCCTCCCCTCCTGCAGGGCACGCTCATCCTTGGAGTTTTCAGATTGAGATACCTGGATGCTGAAAGGGAGCACCGGGAGGTATTAAATTTTCTAGAAAGGTGAGATTGGATGCATATATAAAAACTCGAAGCAGAATGTAAGATACAGATGGACGAATAGTGCTTTGGAGGTAGGATGCTTGACTCAGAATAATGGCACATCCGGGAGTTGGAAAGATTTGGGGAGTGTGGGCATACGTCCAGTGGTTGGTTGGATGGCAGAAATTTGACCATCTCTAAGATCTAAGCTGATGGGTTTTTGCAACGCACGTGCTCGCCAGCTGAGGTCCACATCCTGGAGTGTGACCAATTTCCAGGTTCAAGAATCTATACTCACCTTTCTGATGCGAACCCCAAAGCGAACAGTCGGACAGTAGGAGACGCTTCGTGAGCTTCCCTACTTTCTTCCCCTTTTGCTTTGAGAGACCAGCTTAAGAATCGGACTCCATTCGTACTCCAAATAAAATGAGGTGATGAGGAAGTAGCACACAGCGGTCGAGGCTGATATAGGTGAGGGTATAGTTGTAAGGTGAGGACAGCGAGGTGAGCTCGGACACCAAAGTCCAAACAGGTCTTGGCATTCGGTTTTCATGCGCCTCGGTCACGTTTCGAGCTAACCGCAAACGTCCCGCCTGCACATCATCCAGCCGCAGCCGCAGCCGCAGCCGCACTTTACTTTGGCTCCCATCTGACCTTCCTGATCTATTTGCCCCAACTCACCTCACCTCACTACCTCAACCACACCGGACCGCAACACTCTTCCCAATAATCGTCAGAACCACTGTTCTGGCCGCACTGACAATAGCTTCACACCCATCAATCAGACATCGTCACCTATGGGCCTACTCCTCGCCGTCACTCCATCCACGTTTTCCTCTCCCTGCCACGTCTCAGTCCTTGCGACCACGGCGATTCCAAACCCAGCGCTGAACCTCGGACTCTCCAAGACCGACGCAAGCTTTGCCGCATTGCTTTGGCTACTGGCGGGAGGTCCGCCTTGAAGAGGCGGACGGTAATCGAAGGCGCGCAACAATTTGACGCCTGGTGAGAGCAAACACCCGGCGAACACTCGACGGCCGGTCACTCATGTTTCGGCAGAACACATTCGTATAATCGTCATCTTCGGCTTGGTCGCAACTAGCCGATACATGGCATAGAATCAACCGAAGTCACCACACGCCCCGAGAGCACTCGGCGACCATGTTCGCTTTTGATTCTTCGGAGGCCCCGGCCCACGCCCGCTGCGACGCGAACTTGGTTCTTCTTCAGAAGGCAACTGAGCGCTTATCTCAAGATGAATATTGCACCACACCAAAAGCTGGGAGGTTACATAGACCTTCAACACTGTCACCCAACCATCGCGACATCCTGGCTGGTGTCGAAGATGCTGAAGACAAACACAACATGGATATTGACACCGGACGGTCAATGGGAGGCAGAGACATGATGAAGACTCCTCCAGTGCGCATCGCATCTCCATCGCCTCACCGTTTCGCAACGCAAAACGCTGCTGCCGCTGCCAAAATCTCGGCAAACGAGAAACTGGACTTTGATGCACTCCGCAAAGTTGCTGCAAAGAAGAAGAAGAAGAATCAACAGAAGAAAGGGATGAGCGATGCAGCCCCAGCGACCACAACTGTGCGAGGCTTTTACACTCCAGTCACATCTGCAGGAGAAGAATCCGATTTTTCCCGCGTCAACACCCCCAAGATGAGTCCTAGTGTTAAGGACCTTCCCAGCATTACTAGCAGCCCTGCTCTACGACCGACGTCGGCAGCTGGGGGTATTAGTGCTCTCAAGGCTCGTCTGGATGGACAGCTTGACGGAGCAAGCACTCCCAGTTTCAATGAGCGCCCCTCAACGTTGCGCCAGACCACTGGATCTCGCTCAGACTTTTCAGCAGCCACCAGCAATGCCTCCGAAACAACCAGCGATGCCGAATCCTCGAAGACTGAAATGGAAACTTATGAGGTCAACATCGAGAGTGATTTCGCGAGTTCTCACCTCACCAGCGATGAGGCCATAGCCGAGAAGATTAGCAACCTTCATCTGGATTCGGTAAGCCGCAAAATGGAGGCTTCCGACTTCGAGACTCTCAAGGTGCTTGGCAAAGGTTCATTCGGCAAAGTGATGCTCGTCCGTCAGAATGGTAGTGGCCGCCTCTTCGCCCAGAAGCAGCTTCGTAAGGCAACTCTTACAGTCCACAAAAAGCTCGTTGAGCGCACCAAGACTGAGCGTTCCATCTTGGAGAGCGTCAACCGCCATCCTTTTGTCGTCAAGCTCTTTTATGCCTTCCAGGACCACGAGAAACTTTACCTCATCCTTGAATATGCATCTGGCGGCGAGCTCTTTCACCATTTGAGCATTGACCACATGTTCCCTGAAGAGACAGCCTCCTTCTACCTGGCCGAAGTTGTCCTCGCTCTTTATCACCTTCACAAGACCCTCGGCGTCGTCTACCGTGACCTCAAACCCGAGAACTGTCTCCTCGACGCGGAAGGCCATTTGCTCTTGACCGACTTTGGCCTCTCCAAAGTCTCCCTCGACGAAAACGACCGCTGCAATTCGGTTCTCGGTACCGTAGGCTACATGGCCCCTGAGATCATTCAAGGGAAAGAATACAGCTTCGCCGTCGACTGGTGGTCACTCGGTGTACTCGGCTGCGACCTCCTGACCGGCTCCGTTCCCTTCCCCGGCACAAACCCCGGGCGTGTCCAGAATGACGTCGTCAAGAAGAAGCTCCAGCTGCCGTATTATCTCAGCCCGGATGCGAAGGATTTTCTGACTCGTCTCCTGAACAAGGATCCGCGCAAGCGCCTCGGGAGTAATATGCCACGAGACTTTCAGACCATCAAGCAGCACCGCTTCTTCCGCAAGTTGGACTGGAAAAAACTCGAGAAGAGGGAGTTGGTACCGCCGATTCAACCGTTTGTCGGCAATCCGGAGGATGCGCTCAACTTCTCAAATGAGTTCACCGAGATGGCGTTGAGTCAGATTGCGCTGGATGCGGATGAGGATGTTGAAATGGGCGCGGCGCCGGATCCGTTCGGTGGATTCAGCTACGTGGCTAGTTCGAGCTTGCTTGAGGGAGGAATGTGGGGGATTTGAAAGTGGGTGGTGCGTGTTGACTTCATCGTCCGGGTGCTGCACGTGTTACCTTCGAGATGGAAAAAAAAGAGGCGTTGTTCTGGGTAATAGACAGTCTCGTTGCGCCGGAGTTGGATAGCACGGTGTTGGTATATATGCTCTTCCACATCCTGTCTCAAAACTTCCTGCATCCACGGGGTTCTTCTCTCTCCTGCAGTATCCATGGGCCAACGAAACTCGTGGATGGATGTATTTTCATGTGAGGACGCCTCACCTCACTTCCAAGATCTCGTGCTTTAGGAGATATAGATATCACTTCTACGTGCTGTCAGTCTATAGCGACATGATGTCTGGGTATACATGGAGACTCCTTTACTATCCAGCCGTTCATCCAACCATGCAAATGCAGACATTGCTCACATAGACCTTCATGACGCCCTCCCCGACAAGCAATCATCCCGTTCTCACTTTACTTCTTCCCTCCCTTTTCATCCATTTCCCTCCCCAACTCACTCAAAAATCCCTCCGCCAACTTCTCACCCCTCCACCTCTCCCTCCTCTTCGTCTCCTCCCTCTCCCTTTCCAGATTCTCCTGCTGCTTCCGCCTCTCCTCCTTATCCTGACTGAACCGGAAGAAGCCCGTCCCCTTGACCCTCACTTCCTGCCGTTCATCAAAGTGCGTATCCTCTGGCGGCGCATCTCCCTCGTCTCGCAGCGCCGCGAGCTGCTCCATGGCCTCCGCGACCGCCGCGTCGGGCTTGAAGGCACTCGTCTGGATCCCCGCGCCGCTGATGCCGTATTCCTGCAATTCGTCTTGGGGGAGGAGGATGCGGTCGCGGTGGATCTGCGCGGCGCGCTCGGCGGCCATTATGCGGTAGCGTTCCCTCTCGGCCTGCCGTTTCTTGCCGCGGCGGTCACGGCCGAACTCGTCTTTGTAGTCGACCATGACTTCGTCGTCGGTGTCTGGCTCGTCGTCGTCGTGTTCGCCGGACGAGGTGTCTTCGTCATCGCCGCGCGCTTCAGCTTCGGCGAACTTGCGGTCGAAATCGACGCCGTATTTGCCGTCTGCGTCATCGACGTCGCCGCGTTTGAGGGCGGCGTAGAGGCGCGCTTTTTCTTCCATGTTGCGGCGGGTGCGCTTGGTGGTGCGGTCATCTAGGGCGGAGGAGTGCTTCGAGTGTTTTTGGACGAGAGGGCCGGATTGTTGCTCGTCGTCATTTTGGAGATCTTTGAGGGCGCGCTTTTTGACATTGCGGTTGTGGGCGGAGAAGATGTCTTTCTTCTCTGGGCGGGGTCGGCCTGAGTTTGAGGGCACTGGTGAGTTTGAGGGGGCTTTGGAGGAGGAGGAGGAGGCTATGAGGGAGGAGAGTTGGGATGCGAAAGCGGAAGTATTGGAGGTTTCGACTGCTTTTTTGGAGGGTCTGTTTGGCCGGACAACTTTGTAAAGATGGTCGTCTTTGGAAGACATGTTGGGCATGTGGTGGATTGAGGAGGGGTTGGTTATTAGCAGCTTTGCATCGCACAGGATGTAATTGTAGGTAAGGTAAGGTGAGGTTCAACGTCCGTCGGAGAGCTACACATGTGATCTTATCGATAACACAATGAAAGTCCGAGATAATACCGATGTATTACCGGGGTCAAAAGTGAGGTCACAGGGGTCGCAATAATTCTCGGGTCAACCCCATTTTCGAGGGCAGCTCTTCACCATTCACCTAGAGCTATATTTCCTGGGGACCTCCGGGAGTAACTCGACAGTCTCTCCTCTTCTTGCCCTTCAAGAAATGGCCCTTATCTTCTGTGAGGGGACTTGAAATCTCATCCGTCCTTAATCTGCTGTTCGAAGAATTCTTGTACCCACTGTGAGGTGAGTTTTCTCCTGATCAACCACCTATCCGGCCATCTGAGGTTCAAAGGTTGACAAACAAGAGCTCTCACACTCACCCAGTCCGTTCATTTTCTCCCTGTTTGTTGCAGTTGGACATGGTGGATTGAACAGATGATCCAATGGGAGGTGCCCAGCGGTACGCTGCCCAGGACACAGCAACTTTGACTCTTTTAACCTCCACGAAGTACTTAGACGGCCACAAAAGTACATATCTCGCCGTGCACACTTTGTTCTGATTTGCTGGATATGACTCGGGTTCTCTCGCACGCTTTTGGTCAAAGGAGCATAATAATCCCCGTTCTGCACATCGACTTTCATAGAGCACACCAGAGTGATAGCACATGAAAAGAACGGAAGAGAAGTTTTTGGAATATATTTCACATTTGTCATGTCCTGACTCTGCTGCTTCTAGTTTAAGGAGTCTCTTTTTCTCGTGAAAACTTGCTTTTCTGCTTTTGCTCTTGTACGAGATGTAAAGCCACAAGGACCCATGCCATGCAACACCATGAGATCGTGGATACCTGACCCGAAGGATGAGCAACCATGCAACCAACCAACCTGTCCTATCCAAAAATGTTCTATTACCAGAACGTATGCCACGTTTTGCCAACGCCTAATCCATATCTCAGTTTCTCAGAAAGGACGTCCTCACGAGAACTGTCGCAATCCATAAAAAGGCCCAGTGCCTGGCCGAAATGTCAGTGCCTCGGACCAACGACAGGAACAGCCACATCGACTTACTGATCCTTACAGCAATTCCAACCCCTCTGCTTTTTATCCTAATCTTGACACAATTCCAACACCAAATTCCCGCCCGGGCATTCAGTAACCTGATCAGGCCACTCATTCGCCTCCACCCACGGCGGATTCTCCAACACACGGCACATATCGCTATCGCTCTTCAACTTCCTCCAGTCCCCTACAAAAGGACTTCCATCCACATGACTCAAATCATACGTCAGCCCGCGCTCATTGACCGTGTACTCGAGCTGGTAGACTTGTCCCACACCCTCGAGGTCCGCTCGAGTCTTTGCGATCTTGATGCTGCCGCCGCCTTGCCTGCTACCATCCTCTCGGTACGCTGAGTAATGCTGCGGCGCGGACCAAGGGGCCGAGGGATTGGAGGGTACGGTGTAAACATAATCTGGCATGCGGCGGTCGTCCCATTCGTGGCGAACGTAGAGCGGGTAGGGGCAGTTGTTTTTGATGGTATTCGTGCCCAGGGCGGTGCGAGGTACGCGGAGGAGCGGGATGGGGAGAGGAGATGCCTGGATGAGCGGGATGAGGGACGAGAGAGTAGTGAGCGGGATTGCTGGTCGATTGGGTTTAGTTGGATTCGTAGTTGCGGTGGAATGTGTGGTAGCAGGAAAGATACTTACCGATCTTTGATATTAGGGAAGACATGTTTGGTACTTTGCTGGTTTTTAAGGAGAGTGGAGCGGATGACTGGTTCAATTCCGAAGCAGCGAAAGGGAATGGAAGTAGACTCTTGAGTGGAGAGTAGACCGTGACGAAAGAGAGAGACGAAGCAGAGTACCAGAGTAGAACAATCTCTAGTGGAAGCAGACTGAATGAAGCAGAAGAAGAGCGTGTAGAACGTCAGAGAGAAGAGTAAGCGATCTCGAATGGGCTATATAGTCAAAGGAGCGACGCAGAATGAACCAACAGAGCAAAAACCGTAAACTTGAACGTGTTCAGAAGCATGGCGAAGTGGAAACTTGTTCGGTGTAGATGCCCGGGATATGGCTGCCCATGGCCCCCGTGGGAGGACTACTGCAGGAGGCTGAGTCTGCTCGACATGGAGAATAACGGGCAGGATGTCGCCCGCAATTCATCTCCGGCGGACGGCTCCAACCTCTCACATCCAGTTCTCTCACGACCAGTTGGAAGCGCCACTGAAGGGCTACAATGGATCAACTTGCTTGAAGAGGCGAGAAATTCGTCTGAGATTGCTATGAGAAGTAGGTCCACGTGAGAGGTTGCCATGTTTAGGGTTCTGTATTTTGGACTTGGTAATCGCCATCTTGAAAATCGGGATCGAGTTCATGACTGCGGGCGGCTTCGGTGGGTGGTCCGAAGGAGAGAAGCTGCCAATAAGTCTATCGAGGGAAGAGGTCGGGTGAAATCGATCTGGCAACTGCAAGAAACAGGTCAACCTCCAGTGGCTTCCCTCAGGGTCGATCGAATGTGCAATGGGTGCAAGAACCTGAACTAAATCGTCGGACAAAAGGCCGACAAGCAGTCCTCAAAGAATCGGGTTCTAGGACGTAGAAATGCCACTTTTTGGACAAAAGAAAGCGACGAAGCTGCTGGGTTGCTCCTGAAGCCTTCTGGAATCAGAGTCGTTTACTAGTAGTACGTACTTGGGCGTAAGACTAAGACTTCGATGCTAGAATGTGCCAGGAATGCTACTTCTTGGATATGAGAAAAAGAAGACGCTCCTTATGCGTTTCTTGGAAAACGGGTTTATTCGACAAAGTCTCGCACACACTGGTGCAGGTGCAATCGAATTGGCAGAGTGGATGCGAGAACTTAGAACTTAGAACGCTCGTGTGCGCCCCGCCCCTGCTGCGCCACGTGCATGCTAGCACGCATGCCTGCACGTGGGCTCATTGTGCCCCACGCTGATTAGATCATCTGATAAAGATTATGGCACAGAGCTGACCATCAACAACAACACTCACCTTCCCAACATCGCAAGTTATCTCTCAACAACGCCTTCTACAAGATGGCTGAGAATCCTTCCACTCAAGGTATACTTGATACTTTCGACTCTTCAAATACCCAAGCTACCACATCTCACAGAAAACGTTCCCGTTACCGCTCCCGCTGCCGTTGAGGCGCCTGTTGAGCAGGGAAACGAGTGGCCCGAGATTTCAACCGACCATCCGCTTGCCAAGCTCCTCGAAAAGCTCCCCGAGATCCTCGAGAAAGCCGACTATAACTCGGTCTACGGGCTGACCCTCGTCCCGGAGGGTTCTTTCCACACCAAGCTGATTCTGCAAAAGTTCCTGCGTGCCAATGCCAACGATGTCGGGGCCGCTGAACAGCAGCTCATCGCAACCCTCAAATGGCGCAAGAAATTCAAGCCTGAGGCGACTTTGACTGAAGAGCACCATCCCAAATTCACTGGCCTCGGCTATGTCGTCGAACTCGCCGGTGTCAAGGACAGTGAGAACAAGACTGATGTAGCAGCATTCAACATCTATGGAGTTGCCAAGGGAAAGGAGGAATTGATCTTTGGTGACCTTGAAGAGTTCTTGCGCTGGCGCGTCGGCGTCATGGAGCTCACCCTGTCCAAGCTCAACCTTGCTGATGCGACGAAGCCAATCCCCAACTATGGCGACGGCCCAGATCCCTACCAGGCCATCCAGGTGCACGATTACCTCAACGTCTCTTTCTTGCGCCAGAATCCATATTCCAAGGCTGCTGCCAGCAAGACGATCGAACTTTTCAAGAGCTACTACCCGGAGACGCTCTCACGCAAGTTTTTCATCAACATCCCCGCCGTCATGGGCTGGGTCTTCACTGCGATGAAGGCTGTCTTGCCCGCGGAAACGGTGCGCAAGTTCAGTGTCTTGAGCTACGGCAACACTTTGGTCAACGAGCTTGGTGACAGCATTCCTGTGGTGTATGGCGGGAAGGGTGGAGAACTTGTCGATATTGGTGAGGAGCTGAGGTTTGCTGCTGAAGCGCAACCCAGTGCTAGTCCATAAGAAGTGAAAAGAGAAAGGTTCCAAGATTACTTTTGAAGGTATCCAGGACTAGGACTCGTTTCTGTTAGGTGGTAGGGTTTCTCTTCAAGTATCGGCAGATGTCCGACAAGTTCTAATACCCACTGTGGTAGGTAACATTTCATTTTCAGGGGGTGGAGCGATTCCCCGGACACTCCAATCAGTTCAGCAGGGGAAATTCCACTACTTAGAAGAACAAGTATCTCCTGGAGGTCTCCAGGAGTAGTTCGAGAGTCTCTCCTCTTGTAAATAATGAAATTACAGCTAATTGGATTTGTAGGAAAGAGTTAAGATTCCATTCGCCCTTAATCTCCTGTCCGATGAATTCTAGCTCCCACTATAATTTGGATTTACAAGCGACGGACAAAATCTCGCTACTTACCGCGTAATGTTAGGAGAGGAGAGACTCTCGGACTATTCCCAACGCCTCTAGGAAACACATTCAATTTTTGACATGATTTCCTGAATGGTGGAGTTTTCAAGCTGAAGTTCCATCTGTCATCATGGTCTAATACAAATTGCTCCACCAAATTACGCTCAAATAAGTGCATTTTCAGGATTCCACATAAGTTCTCCTGGACATGTGTTGTTCCATCCAACATCAAACATGCCGTTGGATAGCATCAACACGAGTCAGGACGAAGCGCAATTGACGGCAGGAATCTTCTGTCCGCGCATCCGGCATGCTCCCGCCTCCAGTCCAAGCCGTTGCTATCGCCTTGGATTCTTGGTTTTCACAACGATACTGCCATCCTAATAGGCTCTGTATGTTCAATTAGGTCCTGTCGTATTTGCCTATGCATCCTTCCAGTTCGTCCAGTCTCCTGGCAGATTGCGGTCAACCCCTTAGGTACTTCGTTCCGCAGCAACACCCCACCCCCTACCTAGACTCTTCTCGATGTCTCGTTCTATAGATACTTATCTACCCGCAAGCTTTTCGGAGCCGTCTGATCCCTCGAGTTTCCATCAATCATCCGCACCTACAGACGTGTAAAATGTATCTTTTGGCCAGGTGTCTTGAGACATCATCGTCTCGACCATTGGAAACACAAGTTCGGAAATTTAATGAATGAATGACAGTAGTTGGATTTTTGTAGCCTTATTTGTAATAACTGTTTTCATCTTCGCCTCTGGTCATGTTCTCAACCTGCCTTTGCAATTTAGTATAAGGAAAGGAAGCAACTCGGTAAAGACTGATTTGCAAGAAAGAAAAGGACAAGCAACGAGATCACATCCGCTATCGAAACGGCCAACTGCTAGCAGTATCAGACTCCTCAAACGAACAATCTGAGAAGACGCGCCACGCCCTCACTCTCAGAGCCACCGAGCTCACTCTGAGCAGCAGTATCCGGGTAGTAAAAGGCGCAAACACTACATCTGTATTAGCTCGCGCTTCGGGGGAAAGGGTAAACGGTAAGACCTACGCAATAATGACATACGCTGCAATAAGCAGCGCGCCCTCGAGATAGTTACTCCTCCCATCCAGGATCAAGAAGTTGATGACAAAAGCCGTGACAAACAGCGAGATGGTCTCAAAAATATTGAAAAAGAGCGTCATATCCTTGTCCATGAACCATCCGAGTAGTACGACCAACGGCGTCACGAACAGGGCGATTTGGATACTGCTACCAACAGCGATATTCAGGGCTAGATCCATCTTGTTCTTGTAGGCCACCGTGACAGCACTGACATGCTCTGCGGCATTGCCTACGATAGGAAGGATGATGAGACCGATGAAGGCCTGGCTGACATTCGAGTTTTCGGTCATCTCAGGGATGGCGTCGACGAGGAACTCGGCGCAGACAGCGACGAGAGCGGTCGAGATCAGGAGCATGACAACAGCGGCTTTGGGCGACATGTGATTGCCTTCCTCTTCATCGTCGACGGCTACGGCCACGCGGCGAGGGAATGGAGGCACAGTCGAAACGATCTGCTGCTCGCGGTCCTTCATTTCGGGAAGAGATCTGCTGCGTTGAAGCCCAGGGCGCATTGTCGATGGCTGTCCCTCCAATGTTGCTGGGTTTGTGAAGACGTTGTTGGAGAGCAAGCTTGGCTTTGCGGCAGAGAACTGTCGAAGCGCGCTAGGAAGCCTTGATGAGGGGACTCCTGAGCCAAGAGGAAGTTGATTTTGCGGGGCAATAGTCTGAACCTCGCCATGGAGAGGCGCAGCCTGATCGCTGGAGCTGTGCGAGTCTAGGCGGAGAGCCTCCTTCTCGTCAAAACCAGGCTGCTTTTCATTGGCGTGACGCCTGTGGTGGCGCTTCTTCGATCGCTTCTTGGCTCGTTTCCTTCCGCGACCACTTTCAGGGGAATTGATGCTGGCATTGTCGGACCCGCCAAAATCTCTTACTTTGGTCTGGCGACGTTCGTGTCGCAAGTCCACATCAGCTTCGTCACCACTAGCAATGGCGCCCAAGTCATTGGCGTTGGAGGCTTTGCGGCGAATGTAATGGTTGGCCTCATTTGCCGGATGGGGACCGTGGTGCCCATCTTGACTGCCAAAATGGTGGTTGTTACCATCAAGTGAAGGGGAACTCACGGCACCGGTCATAACAGAGCTAGCTGTAGACTTGCTTCGCATCCTGAATGCCCTTTTGATACGTTTTCGAGCCGTCGTGTGAGAGCCAGAGCTGCTGTCAGTGTCGCTGGAATCGCCGTCGGACGTGCTTGATGAATCTGAGGACGATTCAAAGGCATGATGCAAGACACCCGGATAAGACTCCTCATCAATGATATGTTGAGGTGTACTTGCGTACAAGTGTTTATGAGACTTCAGCTGGAAGAGCAGGAATAACACGTAGACCAGGAGTAAGACCTTTGCAATGTCAGTCAAGCCCCTTGGTATTGTGCACAATACGTACCACGCTCGTGCCGCGACTAATCTTCAGAGTTCGGCGATCGGCAAGTTCGGTATCGGCGAAAGAGGCATGGAAAGCAGTCTAGGTATCCTAATCAAAGTGTGTACGGAGCAATTGGAGCTTCCAACATACCGGCAATAGCAGACTCATGACGCTAAGACTGAGCATGCACGCATGCATCTGGGTCGCAGTGTTGTTGTAGATCTAGTGCATGATTAGTAATGAAATTTGGCTCCAAGTTGTCTCTCCTTACCTGTTCGCGAAAGCGGAGGCCTCCCAGGAGGAAGGCCATGCCCAGGATGAGCAGAAGATTTGCCAAGATTGAGCCCAAGATGGAGGCTTGAACAATGCGCACTTCGTTCTTGACGAGTGCAATGCTGGAGAGAGGTAAGTATCAAACATGGGACAGGATCACAGCATCAGATATCATATGCTGGTAGATTGAAAAGCTTGATCAGCTTTGGGCGCGTTGTTTGGACGGCTTGAGAGCTGACTACGCGTTGGACATACATACTGGAGTCTCTGTTAGGATGGTGGTGCGGTTCAAGATCAGAGGGAAGACTTACAAGATGATCAACTCGACGGCATTGCCAAAGGAAACATTGAGCAGGGCTCCCCACGAGTCTCCAAGCTTACGGGACACGGTCTCAGTTGCGTGAGTGAGTAATCCAGCCAGAGGCACGACGGCAATAGCATTCATAGCGAAGATGATAGTGGGAGACATGTGTGCGGCCTCTGAGGCAATACCGACAGGTACGAATATCAGGAGCACATTGAGCCAGGAGTGGGTCAAAGCAGTCCATACATGCTGCCAAAAGCGAATGAATATGTTGGGTTTGTGTGGTGGCTCTCCGTTTTGTTTTACGGGGGGAGATTTCTCCCTCGTAGCTTCATGTGTCGACTGCGGAGGGGCGGAGGGAGACGAAGCTGGGGATGTATTGTCGGCGGCAGTGGAGCTAGTGGATCCGCTGTGGTGACTCTGGCTCTGGGCGCCATGAGCGGCGGAGAGAGGAGTCGTAGTCGTGCCATTGCCGTCGCCATTGCGATTGTGGGCTTGGAGCTTCGGAGTCGGTCGTTTCTCGCTCAGCGGGAGTTCAGTCCGCTGCGGGTCTCTGCCTGGGGCATTTGCCTTTACCCAAGGGAGACGATCTGAGAATTTCCAGAAGTCAGAGGTTTTTCCCATCGAAAGGTGGACCGGAAGCGGTTGTTGGAGAGAGAATGGAAGTGTGGGCAGCGTGGGGAAGCAAGTTATAGATTGCTCTGGGCGACAAGCCGCGCTAGCGCTGATAGAGGCACCCCCAGCACCCGCTCGCCTTCTCGAACCAGCTAACTCGCCAACACCACCGCAGCGAGCAGACGGCGATGCATGCAAAGGTTCGCTGACGACGAGAACTCACGAATAGGAGAGGCGAGATGCAACGACAAGCAGAATAGCGCGCGACTCACGCATGGTCAAGTCAGCCCGTCGCTCGGCGATAGGACCTAGTGGTCATATGCCAAACACGCAAGACGCCCAGAGTGCTTGACGCCCTCGGTCGCCACGAACTGGTCTTGACTGTTGAGCGAGCATTACTACAAACAGATAACTGCGGCTAACGTCGGCCGAGATAGTCGTGGTAGTACTCGAAGTCATGTCTCAAATGCCATGCGTTTGCCAGAGGCATTCGACTCTCCGTGTTCATTTGTTCACTTGCAAACTGCCGAATGGGACCATTTCTGCCAAATCACGTGATGCCGCGCAACAAGGTCAGGGACTGTGGCGGTGCTTTGAAAGTGCGGAGTCTGTGGAGTCTCAATATCCGCGGTCGTCACATGGTCACGAGAACCAATACTCCTGACAGTACTGATATAATCCTAGACGAACCCAACCTAGCAATCCCAGTCTTCCCAGACAGTTCCATTGCCGCGAACCGAAACGCCTTGACCGGGCCTATCTCCGCTCAAACGCCTAATCTTCGCGAAGGTCATCAAGGGCGAGCCATATCCCTAGGCGCTCCTCAAAGCGCGCAGTCTATCGTTAAGGCCCTCTTCTTGCTCTTCAGTGGGTCCCAGCTTGGTCTTAGCAGGTGTTGCGGCTTCGAGATCTTGATGCATTTCGACGCCGGCCTCATCCGCAACTTGGTTCATCAACCGATCGACGTCCTCCTGTGGTGTACCAACAGCCGTTGCTGAAGACGTAGCGTTTTCGTAGTAGCCAGTTGCGACATCGAGATCTTCGAACTGCGTCTCGAACTTGTCCATGATGGCCGATATCTAATTTGACCATGTCAGCATCAGCTCCTCATTCAATATGAACCCATAGATCCGCTACTCTTGGGCAAACAATCACTTTTGCGTATATTCGACGAACCTTTTCTAGATCCATACTCTTCATTGCGGAATCCATGCCCTTCACCACATTGCCCATACTCGCCGTGACTTGCCGCATTGTAACCGCCGTCTGTACTCTGCTGCTCACCGCATCAATACGCGAGGCCAGCTTCAAGAGGTTGAGCTTTTCGTTCTGCTTCCGTATGGCATTCTGAGCGTAGATCTTGGCAATATCGCTGTGGCCTTGTTGTATGGCCTGTCGTCCATGTCAGTCGGCGTTTGATGGGTGGAACGAAGTAGTCCCTCTAAAGGGCGAAAAGAGGGCGGTGGTTCGCGCGCACCTTCTTCAACTTGTTTTTCTCGGCAGTCTCGTCTTTGCCAGCTTTTGCGGCTTGTCGATTTAGTTGTTTCGCAGTGAACTATGTGGAGTAATGTAAGTGTCTGCCTTGTAGTATAGCGGGGGCGTCGACGACTCACCTTGAGGTTGAATAGCGCTCTTTCGAGGCCCGACATTTTGCAAAACTGCTGTTGGGGACGCCCTGAGGTGGTTGTAAGAGAGAGAGGGTCGTGTTTGAGCGAGGAAGGTCGTAGTGGTTTAATGTGGTGGAAAGGTAGGAGTGTAGCCAGGCCCTGGTGCCCGATGTGCCCGCAAGATCACTGCCGGGGGAAGTTCGCTTCACGCCCAACGTCATCAGCCACACTCGAACACACGAGCTGTGGAACAATCCAATCACTCCAGGTATTTCAATCAAATAAAGATCAGTGTAGGTAACTCCTGTACTGGATTCTCAAGAGAGCCGAGTTGAAGTCTACAGCAAGCAGAACTGCAGCGTGCTACAGGACCAGATTGATACTGCAGGGAAACTCCAAGAGGCAGAGCCATTCAAAACACCTTGCATTTCTCCCAACGCCACGCCCTGCCGAAATCGAGCATGCATTATGCCGTCAAAAGATTCCTATTGACGCCCTTCAAATATGGAGAAAGATTTCAGATTACTCTGCCGGCTGGTTGGAGAATTTCTCAGTTGCCGACCTGAACAGCTCCGCTTGCAGCCTTGTCAGTTCGTCCTCGTCCATGTTGGCGGTGTTGAACTTGTTCTGCTTCTTTTCTCGTGTCTAGTAAACGAATCATCAGTCCTGATACGCGTTTCTGAACTGGGGAGGCACGAACCGCTTGCTGCACTTTATGCTCTTGCGCTACTTTCAAGATTTCTGGAATGTAGTCTGGATATCCGAGCTGCTCGAGAGCAGTCGTGACATGTTCGCATGCAATAGTCTTCTTTGCCTCCTTATCTGCGATCTCGTTCGCTTCCGAAGAGATGAGAGTGATGAACTCGACGCAGCATTCGATCAGGAGATCACGCGATTCCCGAGCAAATGCGATGCCAGAGTCGTTGGCAAGGATCTCGGAAATGATCTTTTGGACAGTCGCTGCAGCAAGGTTAATGTGGGAACCAAGACGCGCAATGCAAGTGGCTGTGTACCTTTGGGAAGTGAGAGGTCGTCATTGCTCCCTGAGGCTTTGATCAGTATAAACAATGTGATATCAAAAGAGGTACATTGAGGCATACCTCCAAACTCGCGGTCGGACATGGTTCTTTGCGCCAAAGGCTAAGGTTCCTAACACGTTTTTCTTGGTGTGGATTATCCGTATTTTTCAGAAAGAAACCTAGGATGTCCGTGATGGTAAACTCGAAAAATCCACATCTCTACGGTGTTGGGGGCAACTCGAGGCTTTAAGAAAAACATCGCGCAAGTGAAGGAGACTTGTGGCACGTGCACCGCCAAGGCCCCGCAGCTCGAAAAACGCCGACCTCAAAAATCTTCCTGACCTGCTTCATCTTCTACTATCTCCACCACCACCATCACCATCTCGATGATATATCCCACCCGCAATCACTGTGAGTCTACTTTGATCTCTTCTTCACCTTTGAGACTTCAATGATGAGCATTCGTGTCGCCCCTTGCATACCATCGGGCTCAAGCCTTCGTGGTGACTTGACCGTCCAAGCCAAACGGACATAACTGAGAAAATATTTGCGCTTCAGCTTCCATTCACGCTTCATGCATTGTGGACTTTCAGCTAACGTTCCCCAAAGAATCACCAGGTTCAGCAGATTCGACCTCGATGCTATCGAGTATCCGCGCACACATTCGAATTCACGAACGATCCTTCGCGCCCATACTGCAACGTCAAGAAACGCCTAAATGAGTCAGGAAGTTTTGAGCCTACTCCGGTGATGTCCCATCTACCATGGCAGCAACGGTCAATACACGGAGCATCCTGTACACGGTCAGTCCATTTGGTCTACTGCCTGCCTCTTGAAGCCACTACAATGATGAGAAAAAATATTGTGATCTATCATGCAACCGACATTTTCATGGGGATTAAATATGGTTCGATTAACTGAAATGATCTGGCATTCACACTTTGGCTACCGGTTCCTCCTGTTGCATTTGCTGACCTCTCTAGTAAGAAACGCATCGGCATCTGCTACACCGACTTCTTTGCATTGATATAGAGTAGGTTCAGCTTTTTTCTCTATCCTGCTCTTTTCATATGATGACACAAAACATTCCATGCTAAACCTGAAGACTTGTGTCTTTGTTGAACACATGTATCAGTCTTTTCATCTTTCGCCTGACTATACCCATAATCTACTCATATTTTCCAAGTCCCTCTATCGAAGCCTCAACTAATTTCTGTCAACAGTGTCCATTCCCACCGACATGACAGTGAGTCAAGCTTCCTGGAAGTCAGTGAGGTCTTTGTCGTTCCAGCTGTCACCCGTTAGCTCCAAGGTACTGTGTAGGCTTGCATTTTATACCTGACGAAGCGCCCTGAGAGGCGGCGGGGTGCATCAAGAACTAATTTGGCAATGACGTGACCGGGCTGCTCTGGCTTGAGTAGTCCTCCGCTTCGCTTCAGTTCAGCGAACTTGTCTGCATCCTTCTTGTCCATGTTTTCATGGTGAATTTCTCGCAGCTCCCTCTGCATCTCCGTGTCAACTGTTCCGGGCCGCAAAGAGATGGTAGTGATATCAGTCTCCTCAACAGACAAAGTCATGGCAAGATGGTTGAAGACTGCCTTTGTGGCTCCGTACGCTCCCCAGCCAGTATAGGCCGAAATAGCTGCACCGGATGAGGTCAAAACTATACGACCCTTTGACGAGCGTAGTGCTGGGAGAGCTGCTTTCATCTGCATTTTGTCAACGAAGATAGGAGTGGATCTCATTCTAGTGGCATACCAAAGCAATAGCAGAGAATACGTTCACGTCAAATGCGTTCTTCCACTCGTCATATTCAAAGTCCTTGATGCGCTTGACCGGATCCAAAGTGCCATGATTGAGGATCAACCCATCCAACTTTTTCCATTCTTGCATTGCGAGATCAACAGCCTCTGTTCCGAACGAGTGGTTGGAGAGATCGGCTGCCAGGACCTGGACTTGGCCTGGATACTGCTTTCGGAGCTCCTCCAGGGACTCTTTGCTGCGAGCTACCGCGACCAGGTTGCATTTTTGCTTGAGAAGGTAATGCGCGACGGCGAGGCCAATTCCTGTTGGACGGTCAGAGAAAGCTCCAATCTGGCTCATGAAGGGAAACATACCTCGTGATGCACCTGTCAGCACAATGACTTTCCCGGATGAAGCCATTCGTTGGTTTGGGGTGCGCGATGTTGACTGATCCATTTAGAGGTACGGGCAGCTGCAGCTGCTCACATATTTCTGCCTATGACGTGTACGAGGAATTCAAAGTCACGTGCATCACAAACAGCAGGCAGTCACCGCTTGACGCTTTCTGTTTGCCAAAAATCCGAGCTTCTGACACAACATCCATCCATCTCACCATGCCCACTGAAGAGGCTCAGGCATGGTTTGGTGCTGTGTACCATGCGGTACAAAAGGTACCACTTGGCCGTGTCACGTCTTACGGCCATATTGCACGGCTCATCGGATATCGTAAGGAAACTCGATCTCATTCCATGTCTTCATTTGTGGTTCACGTGGTTTGGACTGGCCACTAATTTAGCGCAGCTGAACGTCCAAGGTGAGATCACGTCTCAAAGCTCGAGCTTCTCTGGCTCACAGTCTGATCAATGCTGGGACAGACAGGTCGGCGTCGCTTTGAAGCATCTGCCGTCCGCAGACGGAAACTCGAGAATGAATGACAATACCGTCCCATGGCAGAGGGTCGTTAATTCCAAAGGTGGGATTAGTCCAAGGTGAGTGCGGTTCACTTGTTCCGGACGCCAAAGACTCGACCCGCTGATACTTTCGAAACAAAGGGGCCCCGATGGTGCTCGTCGGCAAGCCGAAGCTTTGAGGTAAGATGCAATCAGGAAAGCCCCATGGCTTTATTGTCTTTCCCACTGGCAGCACCGTCGCTCACCCAATACTCCTGACATGTTCAGACGAGAAGGAGTACAGGTCGACAGCAACAGCATGGGCGAACTTTCTGTGGCGCTTGAGGTGTACGGCTGGTTTCCCGCTGAGCTCGATGACGAATCTGACGGGGCATGACGGATAGCATGGCAGCATGGCTATAACTCCTACCCGCAAGCATGAAGAAACGTCGAGTGGATGAGGGCGGGCGCTTGGTGGGAAAGCCGTATGGGCGCCCTGCCCTGCTCGTTTGGCATGGCTGAGGTGATTGTGGGGTAATGCTGTGCTTGGTGGTGGGGGCGCCTTCGTTATCGATTAGGACGCGGTTGCCAGTCCAGTCAACGTGAACGTGGGACCAGTCGGCAGAATGGCGCATATCGAGTCTTGTTTACGGTAAATGACGCTCCTCAACGTGCTGCTACCTGCTGCTACTGCTGCAAGACATTGCTGTATGGGCGGGCACGACGCCAGCAGGAGGCCACGACTGATGAACCAGCGCGCATGACCCCGACAAGGCCAACTCCGTCACTCCGCGATAGGGAAGACGGCTGTGTTATCGTCATCGGCCTCGACAGCTTGCCGACTATGCAACAACCACCAACGCGTTTCACTGGATCCCAAGCCACAGGCGTCAGCAGGGAAACTCGACTTGCTCTCATTTCCCATCCCGTCCAAGGTCCAGGATCCCGTATGACCTCGGATCGCATCAGGTAAGTCTATTCCACTTCCGCCCGGTGGCTAAGCCATATGTCAGGGACCAAGCAATCTTGCCCGTGGGACCTTATCTGGACGACGCGCCGGAGCTCCCCTCCCCAAAGACCAGGCCTTTGTCTGCTATCCGAAGCTATAAACAGCTTCCTCTGTCGGGTCTTTGTTCCTGTCAATAGAAAGCAATACGAGCTCATTCTATAACGTTCTCCCCTCCGCTTTGTTCCCTCAGCATCACGCCCCGTGCCTGCGTCATACGAGGCAGTTCTCGCGCCTTCTTTCTACCTAGACATAGCCCGCTCACGGCCATCCGTTTGCTACCTACCTGCTGTTGACTCAAACCTTCCTCTTTCCGCGACATTCACCTGCCGCCGCATTGTGACTTTGCCCCGTTCACCTGACTCTACCTTCTGGTCCTTCACACTTCGCCTCTTCGAACATCCATCTACCTACCTACTCTACCCTCATCATCCATCACACTACAACGCACACTTCGATCCGTCAAACCAACCTCTCCGAACCAACGCGTCTTCGACAAGCGTCCGATAGCAAGCTACCTTCCTCCCCATGTCTTCGTCCGAGCAAACCTTCTCCACCAACGACCTCCGAAGCAACTCTGTAGAACGCCAACGATTCCAAGAGCAGAAACACAAGTGGGCCCTTGGCCAGGCCTGGGGTCCCGGTAGGAATGCAGAGGGCGGCGTACATGGCAAACCGGTGAAGCCGGACAGCAGGTTTGCAGCTCCCTCTTTGATTGAACTCTTCAGGAACTAACCACATCCCAGGGCTGTGATGCGGAACGTTCGCAAGCAGCTCAACGAGCATCACCCCAAGCCAGCCCGCAAGCACGAGATCGTCACCGACGCCCAGTACATCAGCGGTGACTCGTCCACAGACGAGGAAGTCGAGGCTCCCTCGGTCGCTCCAGACGTCGATGTGGCCTACTCGTACGACGCGCAGAGGAGCCCGTCGCAGGGCTCCCAGATCCTCAGCTTCGCTCTCGCGAAAGCCGTCGAGCGCTTCGAGAGCACGGCAACGGATAAGCTCGTGAATGACGAGTACGAGGTGCTGGACAGCGAGGGCGAAGCCGTTCCCACCACTGTCAAGCGTGGCAAGGGCGCGAAGAAGATGCCGACTCGTGCTGAGCCTGAGGACGACTACGAGTTTGTTTAAGCGCGGCTTGCTTGAACGTGTCACATACCAGATCATCGTCTTTGGGTTGATTACTATGATGGATGGCCTCTCTTATGATTGATGGACTGGATCAGGACCGGATGGGGTCATGAGGTCTTTGTTTCTTGG
The DNA here is from genome assembly GCA_010015705.1 of Aulographum hederae CBS 113979. Classification (NCBI taxonomy): domain Eukaryota; kingdom Fungi; phylum Ascomycota; class Dothideomycetes; order Aulographales; family Aulographaceae; genus Aulographum; species Aulographum hederae. The sequence goes on from ML977153.1 coordinate 127,613, forward strand.
TAATCTCATCTTGTACGACGTCGTATTTCTTTACCTTTCCTCAAGCATTCGAGGCTGGATCGGAGGACAACTGGGAGCTTGTCGGATGGGGCTATCGGCGTTTGATACGGTATCTTGGACGGCTGAGGATGCATGGCTGCGGGGAGGGGATTGGTGTGGATATCGGCTCTCTTCTTCTCCACAGATTGCGATGATTGCACTCCTGTTGTTCATAGCGCGCCCTTTGTAATAATGCAGCATTCCACCAGAACAGAGTCGAGAATACACCAGCATACAGCGATTGGGCAGCTCTTGTTGGATCATCTGATTTGTTCAATCCACGATGTACCATTGACATCCATGTGTTCTGCGAGCAGGATCCTGCCCACCTTTCACCTCTCCACCTTCCACCTGCAATTGCTGCGCTCGTAAACAAACAAGGCCTCGCTCTTGCCAAGGTTGGTACTCACCTGAGGTCATTCATCCGCAATACAGACGTGGTCTTAGGTATACTTCTCGACTTCGACCTGTCCTCGCTCTTCGTTTCCTCTCCTCGAAACCTCACAACCTCACCACCTCACCACCACATAACCTCACAGCCTCAACTTCAAGCTTCAGGCTTCACCAAGAAAGGTTCGCCAACTTTCCGTTCGACTAGGATCAACCTGAAGAATACTAACCCCAATCCACCTGGACCTCCGAAACGGCCCGGATTTGAAAGAATGGGCCCGGGGACTTTTTATCCGGCCGGTGCATTATCTGCACGTGTCCTGGAGACTGTAAAAATAAGCCCAACTGCATCATCAGCAGGCTGCTCGTCGGAGAGCAAATACGATTAAAGGACCTGCCACTCCTGCATCGATAAGACCCCCTCCAAGGCGACGGCAGGGTCCATGACGTCGCCACGGCTCGTGTTTATGGGCACCTCCCCCCGCTTCACCCTTCTCCCTCACACACACACACAGCATGTCCCTTGCAGATTGATACCCACCCTCTTCGTTCGTTTTGTTACAGCGCCTTTCACGCAACCAATTGCTCCAGGCCGTCTTCTCGCATGACCTCCGCTTCTCTTTATGCACGCACACGATATCGACCAGGGGGTGCGACTGCGAGCCATGAGCGCTGCCGATGCCTCGACTTCCGAGGAGACCATAGGCTTGGAGAACATGTCGAAATCTCACTCAAACGTGCCCATGATGAAGCCGGCGAAGAGTCCTCCCCACAAGGCTGGGAGGCCGAGATGGATACTACATGTGCAGGTACGCGCAAATCTTCCAGCTGAGCATACTCTCAGGCACAGGCTAACACAAGGCTTGAAGGCACAATTCTGGCGATTTCTTATGGGAATTGGCATGTATCTCCACCGACTTGCGCCTCCAAGACCTCCGAAACCAAACTTCTCGCGAACCATTCCATGCACAGTTTCTCCCAGGCCGGGAACGATGGTCCTCCATTTCTATGTCCCTCCAAAGTATCCGAGTCCATGGAAGGCAAATCAGAAGAGGTATCCAGTTGTGGTCAATTTCCACGGCGGTGGATTCACACTCGGAAAAGCAAAGGATGATGCCAGGTGGTGCAAGACGGTTGTGGACGAACTTTCTGCAGTATGCGTCAGTGTGGACTACAGGCTTGCCCCTGAGCATCCATTTCCAACCGCAGTCGAAGATGGAGTAGATGCTATCTTGTACCTTGCTCATCATGCAGAAGAATTGAACATTGATTTGGATAAGATAGCAGTCTCGGGGTTCTCAAGCGGTGCAAACATGTCGTTTACAGTTCCGCTCCGCCTCCAAGAAGAAATGCTGAGCGAGCTCACGCCTTCTTCGGACTCGGATTCCACCACCACGTCGATGATGCAGAAGGCGATTTCGCGCGGTCGTACACTTGTGGCCGTCCAACAGGAAGTCAGGCTCCGTGCTATCGTGGCTTGGTATCCACCTACGGATTACACAGTTACGCGTGCTCAACGTCGCCAGACTTGCGCGCGCGCAGATCAAGAGCTTCCAGCCATCTTCACGGAGCTCTTCGACGAGTCATACCTTTCGCCTCCGACGATGGACATGTCGAACCCCTATCTATCACCTGGCGTTGCTCCAGACTATATGCTAGCCGGCCTGCCAGACGACATCATTCTCTTCTGCTGCGAGTGGGACATGCTACTTGCAGAGGGTGAGAGGTTCAGGGATAGATTGGTCAATCAGCTGAAGAAGAACGTGATTTATCAGATGGTATTGGGGGTACCTCATGGGTGGGATAAAGCACCCAATCCGATCAAACCTACGCCTGGGGTCAAGGAGTATTATTTGAGGGCTTGCGGGGAGTTGAGAAAGATCTTCAACAGTGAAGATAGTTGAAGCAGTTGGGGGACTGTAATCACTGTATAGGGTGTGAGTAGAAGCTGTTGGATCTTGCATTTTGGGTCATTGAAAGGCGTTCGAGCATCAGTGGAGTTGTCGGCTGTACAATTGGATCCCAAATATCAAGGGGAGTGGCTCTTTTAAGGGGAACGTCGACTTGTGCAGTTACCGTTAAATGTCAAACGTACAACGATGAAAGGCACCGTTTGAGTCCCGCCGGTTGTTTACAGACTACCTAATCAAGTCAAGGTTAGTCGAATCAGATCTTCACGAACCAGATCTTCGACACGTTGATGGGTCGAGATCTGGGATTGCGAGCCCAGAATCTTGGGCAATGACGTAGCGACGCGCATATCCAAGGATTTGACGGGAGAGCTGAAGCTTGTGCGTAACTGCCCCACGACGACGAGGACATCTCGACAACAACACTCTCCGTCCCTTATCTACCTTGTCTCTCTCCTCTGTTCTCATTCAATTCCTACATATACCTGAAAGAGACACAAAGTCATCTCGACAGACAGCTGGGTGGTGGATTACCTACCTACCCGCACCCCAAACCACCGCCCTTTCAGAACTACATCCTCCTCGTCTACCGCTCCATCTGCCCAAGATGCCCTCCCCACCTGCCCCCGAGGAAATGAACACCAACATGGGAGTCGACTACGTCCTCGTCTTCCGCTATGCAAACTCGGAAAAAGAGGAGGCAATCCGAAAGTTTGACGACCTTTGCCAGCGCCTAGTGAGTGTAGGGCTGCATATCGAGGTTCGAAATGGGGAAAATCATTCGTTGTTAGTTTTGGTGCGTGTTGAGGGAGAAGACGCACTTTGGGGGGAGGTGTATCGAAGTCGGTGAGTGTTGTTCCCACGCAAGGACACGTTCACTGCATTGCCGCTGGTTGCATTGAAGGATTTGGCTGACCATGACATTTTTTCAGAGTCAAGGACTGGATGCATGGCATCCGCGCCGCCGCACCTCCCAAGGAGACCCAAGAAGCCCTCGAGGCGGAACCGCTATACGAGGCTGAGCGACTACGCATTATCTACCAACTTATCACGAATCCAGAGAATGAAGGCGGAGCAGGTATCACGCCGAAAGAAGATGGCTGGAAGGAAGTCGAGAGCATCTTCGCTCTGCATGATCACAACTACAACAAAGCGTGGATGCGAAAATGGGGTTCACAATGGTTCCTGACCACCGAGGATTTGGATGAGCTCAGAGGAAGGCTGGGAGAGAAAATTGCATTCTACTTCGCTTTCACTCAATCCTACTTTGCCTTCCTCCTGTTCCCCGCGCTCTTCGGTCTCTCTGCTTGGCTCATCCTCGGCCACTTTTCCACGCTTTACGCCATTGTCAACGGACTCTGGTGCGTTGTATTCACAGAGTACTGGAAGCATCAAGAGTATGACTTGGCTGTGCGATGGGGCGTTCGCGGCGTATCCAATATTGAGGCGAAGAGGAAGGACTTTCAACATGAAAAGGAAGCCACCGATCCTATCACTGGAGAAACTATGCAGATATTTCCTGCTATGAAGAGGTTGCAGAGGCAGATGCTGCAGATACCGTTTGCTATGGTTGCGGTAGCTGTCCTAGGTACACTTATTGCGACCTGTTTTGGCATTGAGATTTTCATCTCAGAAGTCTACAATGGACCTCTGAAGAGCGTGCTGGTAAGTTTTCACGACCAATCTACTCTGATTTAAACTGACTCGGCAAGGTCTTCCTCCCGACTGGCATCCTAACAACTGTCATGCCCATCCTCTCCACAGTTCTTACAAATATCGCAAAGCAGCTGAATGAATTCGAAAACTACGAATCTCAGGCCGCCTTCGAACGCGCCCTGACGCAAAAGATATTTGTGCTAAACTTCATCACTTCCTACCTTCCAGTGATGCTCACTGCATTCGTCTACGTCCCCTTCGGCGCCCTGATCGTCCCCTACCTCGATGTTTTCTCCCTTACCGTCCGTCCCTTTGCAGAGCACGATGATCAGCTAAAGGCGCCTACAGAGGGCTTCATGATCAATCCTGCAAGATTGAGGAAACAGGTCATCTATTTCACCGTGACTGCGCAAATCGTCAATCTCGGCATGGAGGTCATAGTACCGTATTTGAAGCGCCAGGGCTTCGCAAAGGTCAAGCAGATGCAAAGCGAGCGTGCTGCAAAGCGTGGCGGTGCTCCACCTGATGTTTCAGAGAACGATCAACCAGAAGAGGCACCGTTCCTTGCGCGCGTGAGGAAAGAGGCCGAGTTGGATGTTTATGATGTCACCACCGATCTACGTGAGATGGTTATTCAGGTACGAGCTTCCCACTTCTCAGGGCCTTCGCATGGTCTGTATACTAAATCTCGAAACAGTTCGGCTATCTCTCCCTCTTCTCCGTAGTGTGGCCCCTCGTCGGCCTCTCCTTCCTCGCAAACAACTGGCTCGAACTTCGCGCTGACGCCCTTAAAATTTGCATCGAAATGCAACGTCCCGTCCCCTTCCGCGCCGACACTATTGGCCCTTGGCTCGACTCCTTGTCCTTCCTCACATGGCTCGGCTCCCTCACCACGGCCGCTCTCGTCTTCCTCTTCTCGAACGATGGTCTCGGCCCCGAGGGCCACCCTACTGATATCAAGGCCTGGGCGCTGCTCCTCTGTATCATGCTCTCCGAGCATATCTTTCTCATCGTGCGCTGGGGCGTGCAAATGGCCATTAGCAAGATTGACTCACCCGGTCGGCAGAAGGAACGCCGTGAGCGCTATCTCGTACGCAAAGCGTATCTCGAGGATTCTCTGGGCGGCGAGGCCGGTAGGCGCATGCCGAAGATGAGTGAGGCGGGCGAGAAAGATGTTACAAGGGAGAGCTTGGAGGAAGAGGCCAGGGAGAGCAGTTTGCATGATGTTAAACCCGAGGAGAGGTTTTGGAGACGCCAGAGGGGATGGAAGGACAGTGCGGTTGTAGGGAAGGGGATGATTGAGAGGGGCGTGGTGGACGATGGGGCCAGGGAGGAGACTAAGAAGGAATTGTAAGAGGAGAAGTAACAAACAGGCCTTCGAGGCTAGTGTTGGTACGTGTTGATAAAATTGATGGGCTCGTGTGGGCAATCAATTCCTTCTCCTTTGACTCCCGGAAATTGTTTATGAACTAGCGCTGGTGCTGGTGTCTGGCGCTGAATGGTAACCTAGCCTTTCGTAAAGACGTATTGAGATATCTTGATAATTCAATACGTGACATTCAGGACGCAGTGATGATCATGCAGTTTCTCTGGCATGGTGACTCACCCTGACTGTATTTAGACGGCCATAACTATGTCCTGCTTGCAAGTTCAAGCGATTTTATACGGTATTCAAATATTCGCACGGCGATAGGAAGCTAGATCACCACAATCCAGCCTCTCGACGGGATGAAGGGTCACCCACAACTGCACATGTGTTGAAGTCACGTGATTTGGTCGCCTCCTTTTCTTTCACTCTCTGGATCTCACATCTGTCCATACAATCACCAAGCATCATCATGGCAATGGTACTGTTGGTAAAAAGAGCCCTTTTTGATACCTTGAACAATGTAGGATGTTTTCGAGCAGAAACAGGAATAGTGAAGATAGCAATAGGGGGAAAAAGTTGTTCCCAAAAACTGTTCTGAAGACTAAGTTGAAGAACGAGACTTTGTTATCTGATCGTCTGGAGTATATATCTTCAAGGTAGACTCTTAATTTCGCGTCATACTAGCGTTCGCTTCATCAATCTAATCGGAGTTCCATAACCAGCAGACACATTACACAAACAATGTCTGGTGCATTCAACAGCAAGAAATACAGCGGCAGCACCAATGCCTGGTTCGGCAAAGGTACGATCACCCGCAACAACCAACGAAAGCAAGAAGAGCGAGAACCGCTGAGCGACTTTGATTCCGACTCCGATTCGGATTCCGAGAGCCCCTGTGGCAAGGACACCAAGCAAGTTGTCAAGTCCCACTCCACTGTGCCCGTGGCCGCTAACAGAGTAGTAGTAGCTCCAGTGCGTGTTCCTGCTCGTCCTAGTGCTCCTGCTCCCAGGGTCATCGACCTCTCACAAGATGCCTAGCGCCGCCTTCTCAGCGCCGCCGACATCCTGCTGGGAGCGAATGACCTAGTCTCGAGCCGCCAGCCCAACAGTGAGCCCTTTGGCCTCCTCGGCCGCGCCTCCTTCCGTATTGAAAGCGCCATCCACAAACCCCACGCGATTCCAACCCTGCGCACGGCAGGCTGGAAAGTCCGCATTAGTGGGGATATCACCTGTGGCTGTGATCAGTACTTTTCGCAGGAGGATGTGGAGAGGCGTGGTAGGCTCATCTACCACCACTTGTACGAGGCGAATAGGTACAGCGCAGCTGATAACCCATTCGCTCCCGGCCCCGTGGTCCCCATGTACCGAGCCCCTCTCGATTCCCGATGCTCTTGACATCTTCGTTGATCTCTACCGCCAGGACAGTGCAGCCAATCCCGCCACCGTCTCTTCTCTCTACGACTTCCCCTATTTCCTCGAGTGTCTCTCCCTCCAGACCCAGAACGAGCACTTCATCTTCTCTGCATCTGATCTGCGCCGCATCTTCCGTCCATGGCGCTACTTGGACGCCAGGGAACGTCACATTGCCCTCTTCCGCGTTCAGCACGGCCAAGTCTACGGTGTACCGGGCAATGCGATTGACCGCTTGGAGTGGGCGACGTTGGTGTTTATGGTGATCGATGATGAGGACTGCAATGACTCGAGGATAGTAAAGTGCTTAGAACATACGAGGATCCTGGCTCAAGAGTATGTGCGCGAAGGGATGCTCAAGTTCCCCGAAATTGGTATTGCCTGCTACAGATACTACAAAGCTGCTACCAACTTCAGTAGTCTGAAGCGCTCGAACTTGAACGCAGTCGGACGAGGAGATCTTGGCAGAATTCGGAATTGCAAGATCTAGTTAAAAGTCGTCGAAGCGAAAGCTTTCCGACTGCTTGAAGACGCGTTGCTTTTTACTTTTTGCATCTTGAAGATAGCGCTGAATAAAGTTCTTGAAACCCAAATATTGATCATGTCTCGCCAGACTGAATATGATATTGAATTGTGAATATGCGCCAACCCAGTGACATGGAGAATCTTGAGTGAAACGAGATTAAACGAGATCTGCTGGCAGTGCGAAGTTGAAATCGTGACAATGCGTGTGAACAAACTTGCGGGGAGCAGATAACACTGTTACAAGCACAAAAAACCTCGTATGTGGGGTGGATGCCACGTTGAAGTTACTCATCAAAGGATAACGTTATCATTATTAGAAGAGACCTGATTCCAGGGTCTTCAGCATAAAGTCATTGATTACAGGTGGGATCTCATTATGCAGGCGAGAAAGGAAGCGCTGAATATTCATGAATCGTGGGGAGCACCACGAACGTCCACCAAACCACATGTATCTCATCACGCCTGATTGGGAAGGGGGGGTATCGACAATTTAGTGCAATCATGAAAAAATCGATCATTTCGGATCCGACTCAACAGGAGCTTCTTTTAGGCCCTTATCAGCCTCCTCGGGTGGTGGGAGAGGAACCGAGGAAGGTTCAGGCAGATCCAGGACGGAGGGCAGATCAGACACGGCAGCGCTAGGCTTGGCATCTACGGCTGGGTCGTCTTTGATAGTGATTGCGGGTTCGACGCCTTCTTCTGGCTTTTCGAACACCACCGTCTTCTCCATGTCGGACTCGCTGTCGTCAGCCTCGGACTCGGCATCCGAAGCCGGGGCAGAAGCAGCGAGTGCTTCGCTTGAAAGACGAGTCTCCTTTCCGCGCTTGTGGCAGTACCAAAATACGAAGAGCAGGACTGCACAGCCATATTAGAGTGATAGTTGATGGAAACGTGCTGGTGAACTTACGGAACACTGCAACGCTCATGAGAACATTGGTGCCAGTGACAAAGGCGGGGAATCGCAGCTTCAGGAAATTTAAGATACTGCGAAGCATCGTGGCAACAGCCCCCTTTTCAGACACGAGGCTTTTAAGACCCGGCACAGTCGAGCGCTTTGACTTCTTGCCCTTGCTTTCAGGCTTATTGAGATGAGATTCCGCATATTTGGATTCTACGCCCGGCTTTGCGGCAGCGGCGGCGAGGATCTCCGGCCCAATGCTAGACGTGAACTTCGCTGGCAGACTCTTGACCAGGGTTTGCAGGAAAGGGGGCAGGCTGCCGTACATTTTCTTCAGCTGGCCCTCTGAATTAGTTAGAAGCTTCTCAAGATCGTCGTATGCCGTTGGGACGCCATTCACGATATCCTTGAGAATGATGGTAAAATCCTCCATGAGCTTCTGGGATTCCTTTGAGAAGCTGAAGACTCTGTTGTTGACTGCAGACATATTCAACTGGTCGAGGATGGAGGATAGGTCTTCCTTCTCCTTCTCCGCTTCTGCTTCCTTGTTCACGCAGCCATCAGGGTTGAGCTCGACTCCTTCCCCACTCTTCACAGTGTCTGCTGCAGCTTTGAGATCGTTGGCTGTTTGGTCCTTACGCTTAGACTGTATTCATGTCAGAAGCGATTGAGTGTATCCTGGATGTAACATACCCTCATCATGAAACCATCTGGCAGGCGACTGGGAATGGAAGGTATGTATGACCAGTAATTGATCCTTTTCTTCTCCTCCTCCGGACTGATATCCTCCTCCTTCTTGCTGCCCAGTTGTGTATCTGCCTCTACGGGCGGGGATGACGGGAGAGGTATCTGGTCTGCGCCGGCCATCAATGCGACTTGCGCATCCTTGCCTTTGACCTTCTGGCCGTTGTCCAAGATCATCGTCGGCCGTTTTGGGAGTGGAGGAGGTGGGGAGTCGTCGGACGTGATGTTTTGCAGGAACTGTTCATCTTCCTCGTTCAATACTGGCGATTTGGCATCTGATTTCTCAGGCTCTGCGTCGGCTGAAGGATGCTTCTGCCCCTTCTTCAGGTTGAAATATTGGAGCATGGCCGCGGTCGGGATAGATGCGATGCTTGGTGGACTTTGTTATTTGTATAGGTGGGTAAAGGTAGAGGTAGAAGACACGGCGGGTTCAAGGGGGTTCGTGAGAGGTCGTGGAGGTCTTGGAGGGGCGATAGATAGCGGGCAGGGCAGAGGTCGTCATGATGGCCTTGGTGTGGACGGCATCTGGAAGCTCGTTGGACGCGTCCAAGAAACCTACGTCTGATGTCATTCCCATGCAAACAGTGCAAACACAAACACGCGCTCGCGGCGGCCCAGACCCGGACCTCACCTCAACTCCTAAGACCGCTTCGCCTTGTTTTCCAGACGTCCATCTGAGTATCCACCTCACCTTATATTGTGAGACTCTTTTGTCTATCAAGCTTCTCGGTGCCAGAACAACACCATCATGTCAAAGCCCATGTTTGTGTTACCTTATTCGAATCAATGGAACACATCAGAAGACACTGTTGGCGGACTGAATGTCTGGATTGCTACCTCACTTCCCCGCAGGTCCTGGCTATACAATTCGATCTCCAAGTCCTGTTAGAGCGCCTGGACAGCTGCTATCTGAAGTATTCTACCATCCAAGACTGCGCGGAATGGATTTTCACGCGGAATTTTCACTTTTCAGACATCCAACTGCAGTAACCATTGGGGTCTAACTAGAATCGTCGCTCCAGAATATATTTTGGCATCGGCGTTCAAATGTCCTAGACGAAAAGTCATCCAAGAATATTCGCAATCCAAGCATAAGTACATTGAGACTTTCAATGGACTGCCTGCTTTTTCAGATGTCTAAATACCGTAGATATTGGGGCCGAAACAGGAATCGTCGCTCCTGCGGAGAGTTCGGCATCGGCATTTCAATGTCCCAGATGACAGTTATTCAAGAATATTCGCAATCCAATTAGAAGCATATTGGGACTTCATATGGACCTTCTGTTTTTCCAGACGTCCAACTGCCATAACTATTAGGACCCAAGTAGAATCTTTGCTCCTGCGTATATTTCGGCATCGGTGAGGAATGCTCCAGACGACAGCTATCTAGGAGTTTTTAGTAACCTAAGCATAAGCAGATTGGACCTTCACAATAGACTTTTCATCTTTTTCGGACGTCTGACTATAGCAAATATCAGGGCCCAATAAGAAGCTTCGCTCCTGCGTACATTCTACGCATCGACGAGCAATGTCCCAAACGACAGCTATCCAGGGATTTCTGCAATTCAAGTGAAAGCAGATTAGGCTGTTACACTGAACTTTTGATCTTTTTCGGCCGTCCGACTGTAGTAAGTATTATGGCCTAAGTAGCATCCTCGCTCCTGCATATATTCTAGGCATCGACGAGAAATATCCCAAACGACAGCTATCCAGGAATTTCTGCAATCTAAGTGAAAGCAGATTAGGCTTTTACAATGAAATTTTGATCTTTTTCGGACGTCTGACTGTAGTAAGTATTAGGGCCTAACTAGCATCCTCGCTCCTGTATATATTTGGGTATCGGCGAGAATTGGCCTAGACGACAGCTATCCAGGAATTTCTATAATCTAAATGTAAGCAGATCATGCCTTTGCAATAAGCTCCTTATATTTTTCAGACGTCCAACTGTAGCAAGTGCAGGCCTTTATTCAACTTATCATCTTTTTCGGACGTCCAACTGTAGTAAATGTTAGGGCCTTACTAGCATCTTCGCTCCCGCGTATATTTGGGTATCGGCGAGAATGATCTTAGACGACAGCTATTCAGGAATTTCTGCAATCCAAGTTGCGCGGAATAGATTAAGATTTTTCACGCTTTCAGAGATTCCACTCATCCAACCTTCGTCCTGAGGCTAGACTTATGCTTTGTGGACGATTTCGAGGCTTAAAGTGAATAACTTAGGTGGTCTTTGGGCTTTTCTTGAAAAGATATCTCTAGGCGCTAAACATATTTGGCCTTCAACCAATCTGTTTTCATAGCCCTTTTTCATATATCTAATCTTAGTTATAAGTCCACACGTTAGTTCTCTTAAGTAGTCGCAACTCGTATTCACCGGTATATTGAATGACCGTTCGACTTTCGAGTTTTCGGAAATATCTTCAATCTTGATTCCCCGGGTTAGACGGTAGCTTTTCCCGGATTTCTGCAATCCAAGAGGGCAAAAGCATCGCAAAGATTCCC
>ML977153.1:139152-244516 GCA_010015705.1 Aulographum hederae CBS 113979
CAATCCAAGAGGGCAAAAGCATCGCAAAGATTCCCTAGATTCCAACCACCCGGCACGTCTAACCATGAATCAGAGCTTAGACGGTTAGTATTCCATAATCCCACCACGCCGCACAGCAAACAATCCACACTTGGCCAGCTGTATCAGCGCTTCCGAGACCGCTCTGCCTTGATTTCAGCTCCACAGAAGACGGCAACTTTTCCTGGATATCTGCAATCCAAATGGCAAAAGCCCCGCACAGATCCCCTAGATTCCAGCAATCCGGCACGTCTAACCTTGAATCCCAGAGTTTAGATGGTTAGTATCTTGTAATCTCGCTGCGCCGCACAGCAAGCAATCCCCAACTGGCCAGTTGAATCAGCGCTCCCGAGACAGCTCTGCCTTGATTTCAGCTTCCACAGACACTCCATACTGCTCAATTCTGAGAATCCATTCTCGATTACTCGTCACCCAGTCTTGTGTATTGACTGCTTTCCGCTCATTCGACAATACTGCTGGGGCCTTGGATTCCAACACTTGACTGAAGGACTTGCATCTTGAGCTTTCTCTGGAGCACATCCAAACAGAACACCAAGAGCACGTGAGCTCAACTGGTCCATATCACAGGCACAGGGCACGGTCCCTCTCGAAGCGAAAGTACTTCTACCTCCTACTGCAACACCTTTCCTTGACCTGAATCCAGACCCCGAGCACAAAGCAATCAGTCCAAGTCCTCACGCGTTTTCCACTCTCAACCCAAGGTAATTCAGCCAACATGTCTAGTGTCCATTAAAATGCTCACATGTCTCAGGAAATAAACAGCTGTTCAAATTTGGTCGAGAGTTTCGAACACTCACAACACCTCAGCTCAGCAATGGCTCCAATGGGTGCAACTAAGCGTGGTGGCCTCCTCGACTTCAATGACGGCGAAGATGTTCCATTCATTCGGGGTACGTTTTGACAGTGAATGACGCTCAACGCCAGCTAATCAGCATCAACAATAGGCGGTGACGAGGATGAGCTGACCGACGATGACCACGGTGCAGGTGACGATGCAGACACCGAATCAAATGATGAGGCTGATGACGACGATTTTGTAGGTTGAAGGCATGTCAGGTGAGACTTGCCAGTCGCTAACAACAATCCCAGCTCGAAGGCACCCCAGTCTCTGGTCATTCCTTGCACAAGAATGCAAAGGCTGGTGGTGTTCTGGATGAGGTCAATCATCCTGCCTCCCCTCATAGCAACTCAGGTGACGACTCAAAGTCTGATCGAGATGCAAACGTTGCTGGCGAGTCGTCTGCTGATGAAGATGGAATTCTTGGACGCAAGCGCATCACTGGTGGCCGTATTGCTCTTCCCAAGAAGATCACCGCAGACCTCGACTCGGAGGACGAGATCATTCTGCGTATGAAGCAAGACGGTTACAGCGATTTCAATATTGCAGAAAAGCTTGCGCAAGAGGGCCGGATCCGCTACGACCACAAGACTATCTCCACACGCTACAACCGCATCAAGATTGCTATTGGAGCTCGCAAAGATGAACAGCTCGACGCCGAGTTGACTGACTGGCATGAGGGCGAGGTGAGAATGGGACGCCTGGAATAGCAAGGATGATGTGCTAAAATTCGTAGGACGAGATTCTCATTGAGGCTATGGCGAAGGCTGAAGAGGTTATGAAGAGCCGTATTCAGAAGATCACTGACCGCCGTTTCCGCTACGTTGCCGATGCCCTCCACAACATCAAGCCCTCCGTCATCTACTCTCCAAAGGCCTGCGAGAAGCGTTACTACGAGGTCATGAATGGAACAGCGAAAATCCCACCAGAGCTCGACGATGATCCAGCTAAGCGCGCCGAAGAGAAGTCCATCCGCTACATCGCATATCTCGAACGCCAGCAGCGTGAAAAGACTGAACTGCTCGCGGCCAAAGAACGTGCCAAGCTGGAAGATGAACGATATCGCCTTGAGCTCGCAAATCGACGCCAGGCCATTGCTGAGAAGAAGTCCAAGCAGGTCTCCACACAATATCAGAAGGCGAAGGCTATGGTGGAACGCAAGGAGAAGGAAGTGGCGAAATATCGTGCGCTCCGCATCTCGACTTCTGCTGCGCTTGAAAAGGCAGAGTCGGCAAAAACCAGCCGCGAAATGGCAAAGCAGCGTGCTGCGGAAGAGAAGCGTCGTCTTCAGGAGGACTATGGTGACATGGACTATGATGACGAGGAAACTCCCACGGGTCGTGGACGTCGTCGTGAATCTCTTGGCTCTTCCGAAGGCAGTGGTCTTTTCGTCTCCACTTACGCCAGCAGTCCAGTTCGTCGCATTGTCGACAAGCTCGGTGATATGGGCCCTGCAAGCAAGACTCGCAGCCGTACCTCATCAGCTCCGAACTCTCACAAGCGCCGCCACTCCGAGGCCAATAGTCCTCCTGGTCCACGCACTCTGTTGTCTGTCAGTGACCTGAGCCGACTTTTGGAAAAGCGCAAACTTCCCAAGACCCCAAAGAAGAATCTGATGCTTCAACGTCTCCATGACTACGACGCCAGTCTCAGCACCGCCGAGCTCCGCCAGAAACTCAGCGACCTCGGGAGGTCTCGCAACGGCCCCAAGGCAGATCTCCTTGCTCGAATCCAGGAGGCTGAGTACGAGAATGCTACCGGCAAGCTGGCTCCAGGTTCTTCCTCTTCGGTTACAGAGAATCCTTCTGCTTCCAAGACCAAGCGCTCGCGTCTTTCCGAAGCGGTCGTTGCGGATGAGAATGAGATCGAGCCCACCATCTTCGGCGAGGACTACAATCCGGATGAGGATGAAGATGATTTGCTTGATAACATCAACGTCGGCGGGAAGCCCAAGCGACGCTCCAGTGGGGTCGATCCTCTTGTCTTTGGCTAAGGATCTCTTCTCTTCTTCTCATGGATCTATCAAATTGGCATTTTGATATATCACTTCCTTTTCCTTTTCCTTTCATTTCTCTCTCTTTCTCTTTCTTTCTTAGTGTTGGGCTTCATGATCGGATTGGCGACTCATCGACGAAAGTTGCATGCAGTGGTAAAAGTGGCTCTCATGGCGGTTCTTGCATTCTCTTCTCTTCCCTCTCCTTCTGCATAATGGGTTTTGCAATGAGGACACCAAAAAAGGCAAACAGGCAAGCATACATATACGACATGGATAAACATCAATGAAAAGTACCTTTGAAATCAGTATGGTCCCAGACAAGTTCGCGGAGAGCTTCTGTGGGTCTTCGGGATAAAACCTTCTTCTGCACGGTAAATCTTCCTCTCAAAAATCGATGTGTCTGAAGCACTCTTGCGACCCTCGCCGTGTAAGAAGTACCTAGTAGTTCGAATATCGGTTGGAAGCAGTCCTCATCTCCGACGAGATGTGCTCAATCAGAACTCCTGCTCTCCTATTCACGGGAACTGGGAGCAAGTGTCTCCACCACAAATCGATACTGAATCACCATGGGGCTTCCCCCACAGACGCCACAAGATAACATTTTCCACGCAGAGAAACCGTGGAAGCGAAATCCAACTCCCATCACGTGGACGCCGTCCCAAAACCAACGGTAGCGGAACTTCACCGCGGCGGCGCAGCCACGGACAAAAGGCCATGTTCTGCTGATGATGGGCTTTTTCTCGGAAAACAATACCATGTGCCAAATGTCCTCGAGACGGTGGTACTTCGGGGATAGATAGAGCAAGTTTGGCGATCATGTGAGTGCCAGCTGCTCTGGTACTTTGGCTACCGTCCTTGTCTTGGTGATTCCTTGGGTTCTGCAAGCCTCCCGGTCGTATTGCGGAGCCTCTTCTTAAACGGACTTGATCGTGTATCTTCAAAGCTGGAAGTCGTTCGAGAGATAAGTATTAATTTAGTATGCTTGTATATGTTGAAGGGCGTACTCACAGAGACAGGGTACCTATGTACATCTCGGACAAGTCCCGGAGTATTTCCACCACCATCTCCATTTACCCGTTTGGCCGCGAACGAATCTCCACACCAACAACTGTTTCACGATGCACGTCATCATCATCAGTCTTGGTCTGCACGTAGCGTTCCCCCGGACTCCAGTCCAACCCCGCACGCCACCTCCACAACGCGCTGCACTAGCCACGGGAGAAATTGTGGGGCCTTTGTTCCCGGGATATGGCCCGTCTAGGGAGAGCGAAGGAACGTCCATGATATCAGCATGAAGCCGTAGAAGGGCCCTAGAAAATGAGGTAGGCAATACAGGTAGAAATCATTCAAACCAATGATCAAACCTCAGAGCTCATCCATTCGTACTTCATGTCTATACTCTATACATGCTGTTTCTTCTCCGTATACCTAAATTCCCAGTCCAAGTCAAAGAAGGTTGATATCTTCCCGTAACGCTACCCCAGACTTCATCCAAACTAAGAGTCCACCGTCTCGAAACCATGTCCCGCCACGCTCCGCCCGAGCAAACTCCACAAGTCCAACTCCACACTTCTTCCCCAGAGCTCCACACCTTAGTCTTACCCCGGACTCCACTGGCGGACAGAATTCCGCGCGAGGGGTGAATTCGCCTCCCGTCTCCTATCTGGCAAAGCAGAGTGCCCACGAGCAGGTGATTGCTCGATAGGACTACCGGATGAATGGGCTAGGAGCGAACGCTTTCAATTCATTGGTTGCGTGGCTAGAGGACAGACGGAAGCTTCTTCCCTGGCGGGTCTCCTCGTTGATCCCTCCATGGTCTTCCTTGTGGGTGGAGATGGGAGTATAAAGTCTGAAGGGACCCTGAGCGGTGGTGGGGCAAGCAACCCGAATTCTAGACACATTTTACAAAAATCTCAAAGACCTCTTTCACCCCTCTCCACAACACCTTTTTCCTTCCTCTCCTGTCGATTAGACCTCCTTTCTACCTCTCCCTCTTCCGTTTCCACCTCTTCCGGTCGTCAAGATGGTTCACTTCCGCACTGACATTGCGGCGAAGAACGAGCGGGCGCCGCCGCAAGGAAACGACACATACGCGAAGGAGCTCGACACAGATGTTCTCATCGTCGGTGCTGGATTCGGTGGCGTCTACCTGCTGCACAGGCTGCGCGATGAGCTGGGTCTGAAATGCAAGATCTACGAAGCTGGAAGCGAGATGGGCGGTGTCTGGCACTGGAACTGCTATCCTGGAGCTCGTGTTGATACTCAAGTTCCCATTTATGAGTTCAGCATGGAAAAGGTCTACAAGGTGAGATTGAGATTACAGATGAGGAAAAGAGAGAAAAAAAAAACAAGCAGCTGACATTGCATAGGACTGGACCTGGGAAGAGAAATACCCCGGCTACGCCGAACTGCGCAGGTATTTCCAACATGTGGACAAGGTGCTGGATATCAGGAAGGACGTGGCCTTGGACACCCGCGTCGTCAATGCTCATTACGACAAGCCAAGTGCAAAGTGGATCGTCAAGACCGAAGACGGACGCACTGCCCGCGCAACGTATCTTATCAACGCTGTCGGCTTTGCGGCGAAGAGGCACTTCCCCGACTGGAAGGGCCTGGAATCTTTCAAGGGCGAGATGCACCATTCATCCTTCTGGCCTGAGGAGGGCGTCGACGTCAAGGGCAAGCGAGTCGCTGTCATCGGCTGTGGTTCAACCGGAGTCCAGATTGCACAGGAGACCTCCAGGCAAGGCGGCACAATCACTGCGTTCATCCGCACACCGAACTTGGCTCTTCCAATGCGACAGGGCAAACTTACCAAGGAGGAGCAAGACAACAACAAGAAGAACTATCCCGAGATAATGGAGAACCGGATGAAGACCTTTGCCGGCTTCCAGTATGACTTTGTTGAGAAGAACACCTTCGATGATTCCCCCGAGGAGCGCGAGAAATTCTTCGAAGAGATGTTCCGCGATGGGGGCTTCCGCTTCTGGCTCAACACCTACAAGGACATGCTTTTCGACAAGAAAGCCAACGATGAGGCGTACAACTTCTGGGCCAAGAAGACGCGCGAGAGAATCTCCGACCCCGTCAAGCGCGACATCCTCGCTCCCCTCGAGATGCCCCACGCCTTCGGCACCAAGCGGCCCAGTCTCGAGCAGGACTATTACGAGCAGCTCGACAAGCCTGAGAACACAGTGATCGACGTCAAGAAGAACCCCATCCGCGAGTTCACCGAGAAGGGCATCATCACGGAAGACGGCACCCTCCACGAGTTCGACGTCATCGCCCTTGCCACCGGCTTCGACTCTGTCACCGGCGGCATGAAGAACATGGGCCTCAAGGACGTCGAGGGCGTTGACCTCTCCGAGCGCTGGAAGGGCGGCACCTGGTCGTACCTGGGCATGACCTGCAACGGCTTCCCCAACATGTTCTTCCTGTACGGCGCACAGGGTCCTACGGCGTTCAGCAACGGGCCTTCTTGCGTCGAGTGCCAGGGCAACTGGATCGTCGAGGTATTTAAGAAGCTGCAAAAGGAGGACATCAAGTATCTCGACTGCACCAAGGAGGCCGAGGAAGACTGGAGAAAGAAGGTCGTCGAGCTGGCGGACAAGACGCTGTTCCCGAACACCAAGAGTTGGTACTTCGGTGACAATGTACCGGGCAAGCCCAGGGAGTCGCTGAACTACGCTGGAGGCATCCCGCTGTATGAGAAGGAATGCCACGACGTGCTCAAGGGTGGATTTGAGGGTTTCATTACTGCTTAGTTTTAGGTCTTGGTTTCGGTCGTACTGGCGGCGTCTGTTCTGGGGATACTCATCTGCGTCGTCTTGTTATTAGCATAGAATCAAAGTAAAATCAACGATATTACCGGTGCCCGTTGCTTGTCGCTCGTTTCATGGTGTTTTGGCGGTTGTCCCCCTCCCACGTGCGCGCGTGCCTGTCACGCCTGTCATCAGACGCCAGCCGTAGGGCTGACGCTCGAGGGATGAATGCCGTCATGGATGAAGCGCAAGCTGCCCGTCCCTTCAACCACAATCTCCCTCTCCCAAGGGCACCGTTCAACCCCCCAGACCTTCGCCCGCCACCCTCCGGTTCATGGCTCTGCGGATACTATGCGGCCAGTACTCCTCCTGAGCCGCCAATGCGTTCGTCAAGCATTCCGCCTTCCATTCGGCAGCGGCGCCGCCCCGAGGCAATGCTGTTCGCGTCTCTTCTCGTCCACGACTACGCGAGTGTTATTCCGTCCCCAGGTGTTTCCCAGAACCAAATTTGGTAATGAAAGAGTATGGAGTCGCGGCAAAAACATCCTCATTGCGACTCTGAGTCCCGCCGCTTTCGTCCTGCTGAGCGAGCAAGACGATGAAAGTGGCGAGACCGGCGAAGACCGCATGCTTCAGGCTTCGCGGAAAGAGATAGACGAACACGTACCGCAGATACTAGAGGGCTCGAACAAATGGAGAATAGGACTGTACCATTGTTTCGATGCGTGGATTTGGGAACCGATATGCACGGGATTACGCTTCTTGCATCTCGTCGTCATATTCGTGCCGGTTATTGTGACAATTCCAGTTATTTGGATAGGGAAGAGGCAGAAGGATAAGGATGATGAGAGGACTGGGACAATATGGTGGTATGGCTTTCTTGTGGCCAGCATGGAGAGGGCGGGAGCGGCGTTCATCAAGGTAGGCAAATTACACGGAATGGTGGATCACATCGCTAACGCGAGATATCAAAGCTTGGGCAATGGGCAGCTTCGAGGACAGACATCTTCCCGACTGAGATGTGTATTATCATGTCCTCCCTCCACTCACATGCACCCGCGCATTCCTTAGCAAAGACGAAGAAGATCGTGGAAAAGGCTTTTGGCGGCCGCAAATTCGAGGATATCTTCGAAGAGTTCCAAGAAAAGCCTTTGGGAGTAGGGGCGATTGCTCAGGTATATAAGGCGAAACTCAAACCGGACCTTGCCGCACCAGGACAGACGGCTGGGGACGAGCCAGAAAACTTGAGCGAGAGGGTTATGAAGAACGTCAATGTTGCAATAAAGAGTACTCCAGCCCGGGTGCCGTCGACCTATGTGGCAATCAAGGTCCTGCACCCGAAAGTGGAAAGAATCGTACGGAGAGATCTCAGGATCATGGGCTTCTTTGCATCCATCATCAACGCAATCCCCACCATGGAATGGCTTTCCTTCCCGGACGAAGTGGCACAGTTCGGCGAGATGATGAGATTGCAGCTAGATCTACGCATTGAATCCGCCAACCTGAGTATTTTCCGCAAGAACTTTAAGAGTCGCACTACAGCTTGGTTTCCCTATCCCTACAGCGACTACACCACTCGGCAGGTGCTGGTTGAAGAGTTTGCTACTGGCATTCCCCTCGAACATTTCCTTGAGAACGGCGGTGGTGTGTTCCAGAAAGAGATTGCCGACGAAGGGTTGGATGCTTTCCTCCACATGGTCCTAATAGACAATTTCATCCACGCAGACCTGCATCCCGGCAATATCATGGTCCGCTTCTACAAACCGCACCAGCTTGATGTCCCGAGAATCGAGTGGAAGAAATCAAAAGACATGAAAAAGATTGACAACAGCGTTGATGTTACGGAGGAAGTCCTCCAACGTTTACGACCATTCAAGAAAAAGCCGAAGGAGTGGAAAGATCAGCTCAAGAAGTTGGATGATGAGGGATATCGTCCACAGCTCATCTTCATAGATACTGGATTAGTGACGGAGCTGAACGAGCTTAACCGCAAGAACTTCTTGGATCTTTTCAAGGCTGTGGCCGAATTCGATGGATACAAGGCAGGGCATCTCATGGTCGAGCGGTGTCGACAGCCAGATGCTGTCATTGACAAGGAGGTCTTCGCGCTGCGAATGCAACATCTCGTGCTGGGAGTGAAGAGTCGGACATTTGCTCTGGGCAATATCAAGATCGGCGACATCTTGAACGAAGTGTTGTCCATGGTTCGCGGACACCACGTACGATTAGAAGGCGATTTCGTCAACGTCGTGCTCAGCATTCTGCTGCTGGAGGGTATTGGGCGCAGCTTGAATCCAGAAATGGATCTTTTTGCAGGGTGCGTATTACATCGGAAGGACGTATGGTATCTATTGCTAATGCTAGCTAGTGCTCTGCCCATTCTTCGCCAATTGGGTACGCAAAGCGGAAGCTCCATGCTTAGGAGTGGAGACTTCTCCATGGTCAAGGTCTGGGTTGGTCTTGAAGCACGAAGCCTTTTCCGAGCTTCGATTGAGAGTGTAAGTCCCGCTGCAAGTACTTTTGGAGATTTCGTAACTGATCGCCCTCGTAGGTCGAGAATTGCGTCAAGTACGACTTGTTGTCTCCGAACGTCTGAGCATCGATGCAGACGCTTGAATAGGGTTTCGGTACGAGTTCCCAAATCCTTTACAGTGATCCTGGACAGCTACCCGCGCAGCTGGCGGAATACTATTGCATTCATGGCGGCGGCGTTCGGAGTTCAAATAGACAAGGAATGGGAGACCAAGTAGCATCATTGGGAAGGAATCAGATGCTGTGGATAACAATCCGCAGCTACCTGAGGCTTCGCTGCAGAACTCATTTCTTGGTCTGAATTCATCATGATGTCGCCCTTGGTCTGTGTGAGGCTAATGCGTTGCTATCCATTTGACTCGTGCTAACAGATGCCTACTTCCAAAGCATCCATGATTGGATTGATCTCCTTCTCGTTAGTCGATTGCGCGCCAGAGCGTGTTAGTTGATTCTTAGACAACCTATCTGCGACCTCAATATGAGCCTCAAGGCATCCGTGCGTTTCTCACCTATATTCCATGGTTTTCTAAGATAATATGCTAATTGCGTGGTTATCTCGCAGGCTAATCCGGGCTTTTGATCTTAAATCTTGTTGTGCGTATCGGCGGTTGAGCTGTATCGCTAAAAGCAATGATAGGTGTTTATGTGGCTGGCTCTGGAGATGTCGAGATTCAATATATTTTAGGGGGTGTTTAGGGAGGCGCGGAGGCACTGTTTCCAAGCTCTTGGCGTCCAACATCGTCACTCCAGACAGGGAAGGGTGGTAGGTACGGAGGAACATCACAGAGACAGCAGCGCCACAGCCAGAAACACTCCAGCTCCCATCTCCTCCTCACCACCTGCCCTCGAGTTCGCCGACCATCGTAACAAGTAATCGACGATTGCCTGAGACACCACCCACTCCGCTCTCTGTTCGCCGCATCACCACATCCACTATCCGCCCGCCGAACAAAGGTCAAACCGCTACCGCGTCACTTTTTCCAACCGGCCGGCCAACTGGATCTAACGCCTCACCACCTTCGTTGTCTCTCGCGATGGCTGGGCAGCGGAATTATGACTTCCTTGTACGCATCTTCTTATCCATCTCTATCCCGCCGTGTCGCTCTCCTGCCTTCCCCGCAGGCCTCCATCGAGCTCCGCCGCAGCTTGCGCAACATGGCTTCTCCTTATAACATCCTCAGCCCGCTCGTTGCTACACCTGTATACGAACGGTCCGATCTCAGAGCTTCGCTAACCGTTTTCTTCCCCCTCCATAGATCAAGCTCCTCCTGATCGGCGACTCGGGCGTTGGCAAGTCGTGCTGCCTGCTCCGTTTCAGCGAAGACTCGTTCACACCGTCCTTCATCACTACAATCGGCATCGACTTCAAGATCCGAACGATCGAACTCGACGGCAAGCGAGTCAAGCTGCAGATATGGGATACGGCAGGGCAAGAGCGATTCCGCACCATCACGACGGCGTATTATCGTGGCGCGATGGGGATTTTGCTGGTATATGATGTTACGGATGCTAAGAGCTTCGAGAGTGAGTTGATTCATATTTTGCGTGTCTATTCTACAAAGAATGCAAAGAATGAGCGAATGAGGCGGGAAGCTACGCATATGGGACTTCAGGAGGCGAGAGATGTCATGCGCGCAAAGTCAAGCCTACATGTACGCTAACTCTCTTCTCCTCCAGACATCCGCACCTGGTTCTCCAACGTCGAACAACATGCCACTGAAGGCGTCAACAAAATCCTCATCGGCAACAAATGCGACTGGGATGAGAAGCGCGCCGTCAGCACCGAACAGGGCCAAGCGCTTGCCGACGAACTCGGAGTTCCCTTCATGGAGGTCTCGGCAAAGACGAATCACAACATCAACGAGGCGTTCTTCTCTCTCGCAGCGGACATCAAGCGACGTATCATCGATACGCAACGCGCGGATGCGCCGGGCGCAGGACAAGGTGGCGGAGGCGTGGCGATTGGCGGGGATGGTGGGTCAGGTAGTGGATTGGGAGGGAAGTGCTGTTAAGCGTGCGAGAGATGAACTGGAAGAGAGACAGAGAAAAGAGTATGGCTGCGGCTGGAAACGAGGTGAAGAGTCGAGGGAAATATCCCCAGAAGGATGAGGGGCTATTTCAATGATGACTGGAAAGAGTGTGAGCCCCGAAGTTCACAGTGTGCACCCCTTTCTTCTTCACTCATGGTGTGGGCCCCCCTAGATGCCGACACTTCACACCGACCCCCCATTTGGCGGCATAAGTTACCCCTTACCCTACCTTATTTAGTCTGGAGGCTGTCCCACGTTCACGTACGTGATGCAGTTGGTCGGTGTTCTTTTGCCTTCGGTGCATTGTACATGGGTTATTTCCTTTTCTCTACTATCGAGGGGGGTTTGCACGCAAGGTGGGTATGGGTATCTATCATGGCTCGTTTTTGTATATTGGTGCTAGCTTTATAGGAGTCTATCACACTTCTTTAATGATTGCAGTGGCCGCTCCACAAACTGTTGTTGAATTCTCTTAGGACCTGATTTCGGACGAGAATCAGATGTTCAAATGGTCGGGCTCGAGTCGAGCGTGGAAGCTCCATGGGCGTGCTATGGCGATTCGGACTTCCTCGCTCTGCGAGTTGCAAGGCTCGCAATTATGAGACATGTGAGACGTTCCTGCTCTCTCTAGGCGTGGGATCGACGTTTACATAGGTATTTGCACAGTGGGTGCTAGAATCTCGACTGCTCCTACTTAGCCATTCATTCAGACTCAGGAAGAGGAGAGACTCTCGAATTACTCCCGGAGCCCTCAAGGACATACGTGTTTCCTCGATAGCGGAGCTTTCCCTGATTGAACTGATTGGAGTGTTCGAAGAATTTAGGTACTGCACCCCTTGTGTTTGCACGTTTGGGTCGCCGACCTGACGTAAGAACCCTCGAGCTTCTCGGGAGGGGCAGATGCGGCATGCGGCATCCAATTGCTCACCACCACAATACTTTCCAACAGTCATCCTGACTCAAACTTTGACCTAAATCACGTTCCCCCGCGGTGCTTTCGGTCCAATTGGTCTCTGGGATCATCGTCTACAGAAACAGGGAAGCTCAGAAATACATATAAGCTCTCATTTCCTGTATTCTGTTCTCCGCATCAATTTTCTTCCCCCCGCATTCTCAACTGCTTCAAACTACCCCCCAATGCCTGCTCCTCGTCAAGTTTTTGTGGCCGTCATTGGTAAGAGACTACACATTCATACAGCTTACAAATACATAAGTAATTGATACTGATGTTTTCCCAAGGCGCCGGAGGCGTGGGCCGCTGCTTCATCTCCCAGCTCACCTCCCTCGCAACCCGTCTATCCCAATCCACCGCCTCGCCAACCTACCTCTCCCTCATTCTCCTCTCCAACTCCAAAAAGACCCTCCACAGCTCCACCTACCTACCCCTCAGCCTCTCCTCCTGGGAATCCGACCTCGAATCCTGCACGACGTCCGCCCTCTCCCCTCCGGAAATCGCAGACTACCTCGCAGCCGCCCAAGCCCCCGTCATCCTCGTCGACAACACCAGCAACCAGAATATCGCAGATGCATACCCGCTGTTCCTGAAGAAGGGCATCTCGGTCGTCACGCCCAACAAGAAGGCGTTCAGCGGCTCCTACAGCCTGTGGAACGACATTTTCTCCGCCGCGAAAAATGGAACTGGCACAGGTCTCGGCGGGTTCGTCTTCCACGAAAGCAGCGTCGGTGCCGGTCTGCCTGTCATCTCGACGCTGAAAGAGCTCGTGGAGACGGGCGACGAGGTGACGAGGATCGAGGGCGTGTTCAGTGGCACTATGAGCTTTTTGTTCAATAGCTTCATGCCGGTGGGAGGAGGCGGGGGCAAGTTCGCCGCCGAGGTGAAGAAGGCGAAGGAGTTGGGGTATACGGAGCCGGATCCCAGAGACGATCTGAATGGGTTGGATGTGGCGAGGAAGTTGACGATTTTGGCGCGGGTGGTGGGACTCGAGGTGGAGAGTGCGACGAGTTTTCCTGTGCAGAGTTTGATTCCGAAGGACTTGGAGAGCTGCAAGAGTGGGGATGAGTTTATGGAGAAGTTGCCGAAGTTTGATGGAGACATGGAGAAGATCAAGGAGGAGGCGGCTGGGGAGGGAAAAGTGGTTAGGTTTGTGGGGAGTATTGACGTGGGAAGTAAGAAGGTCAATGTTGGGCTTAAGAAGTATGGCCGATCGTGTTATGCGATGAAAAATTCATGCTGACAATAAGGGACAGGTTCGATACGTCACATCCTATTGCAGCTTTGAAAGGGAGCGACAACATCATCAGCTTCTATACGAAGCGGTATGGCGAGAATCCGCTGATCATACAGGGTGCTGGGTAAGCCGCATTTTTTCTTTGGTTACTCTAGAATAGGGGAAGTAATGTGCTGACTTTGTACCATTAGTGCCGGTGGTGAGGTGACAGCTATGGGCGTGACCGGCGACTTGACCAAGGTCATTCGGTTCCTTTGATCGAACCATCGGCGGATGGATGCTACCATAGTGCTCAAAAAAGCTTTGAAAACGTCTATAAGGTAGTGGGTATACTAAACAGGTACAAAAGCATTTGGCTGGCAAGAGCCACAATACGACTTTTAGTCCTGTTAGGACAGCTGTTATCGGCGCTCTTCCATGAAAGAGTATATTCTTTCCTTCATCGCATATTCACAGGATTCCATCCACATGAACCACGGACTGAGAACCTACGGGATGGATTCGGCTTGCCGTCCAAGCAGTGCAATCCCAATCCAAAATATCGTTCTCTTTCTCGGACGAGCACATTTTCACCTCTACTCACAGGTTTTGTTTTTTTTTGGATTCTTCTCAATCGTATTTCTGACCCTATCTCGGCCAAGAGGGACGTACTCACTTCTGGGGGTCGTTTCACGTGATACTGATCTTTCGGATGGCCATAACGGCGTGTTTGGAGGGTTAAAGGAGAAGGTGGAATGTTGTCTCATGGATGAGGTCTGCAATTGTGCAGGCGGTTGTAATCAACCACAAGTACCTTCTTCGGGAGGTTCATCTGAAGGCAGGCAGAGCAAGAAGGTTGTTGTTTCGCATTGTCCAGCTAGTTGCTTACGGCATCAGAAGGGTGATTGAACGCTGGTGTGTGGGTTCGTCCATATCCGTCGAGCCAATACTGGACCTTGCAGAGAAGCGTCAGCCTCTCTGGTCCAGGTCGATAATGGATGGTGGTCACACTCGTCACTCTGGCCTTTCTCACACACCCTCAAGGTTTGCGCTCAGAAGTTAGTTCCCATCATAGCGCATGCACACTACCATCAGTGCACCACGGCTTGATAGCGAGCAGGTATAGTGGTCAACACTTACATCAAAATACAACCTTACTCCGGAGTTCTATATTTTTAGAGTCCAGCGACCTCCTCGGCCTGGTAACAGTTAAAGTTCTCAAAGGCTTTGATTCAGGACACTACACAAATTAGATGTCTGCGCCGATGTCTGAAGGGCTGCCCAGCTGGGCTGATGCTTAGGAAACCAATGCGGCTCTGGCGTAAACAGTGCCTGGCAGCAGTCGCACACGGTGTCTGGCCGGTGATTCGGCGGGCCCCCCACCCTCTCCCCCAGGATGCTCGTCCTCGTCGGTCATATTGCAAACTTGATGCGGAGAGCATGTATTGAAGACGGCAGCTGGCCGGGTCACTGGGTCGACCGTATGGGCCAGAGACTGAGAGAGCCACGGACGCGGGCAGAGTCTATTGGACACGGTTGTTATCTGTGGTACTATAGATGGGCAGTCCTGGTCTCTTCTTACTCTCCCTCCCTCACGCCCAGCCGGCAAGCTTGGTGTGGTGTGGACAGTGGATGGCATCCTCTTGGGCCGGCGGGCGGTTTGGTTTGTGTAATGTGTCTTGCAGGCTTGCTCCAACAACCGTCGCCCGCATGAAAGGACTTCCAAGGCTCCCGGCTGAACTGATATGGATCCTAGGATGAGCCTTGCCTGGCCCTCGCTCTCTATTGCCTCTATTGCGCGCGAACTCGCCAATGGTCGTCGATCGTTTCACACCAAGCTTTTACTGAGGCTTCCAAACTGCGCTCCCTGTTGCGCCGGCAATGGGTATGCTGGGGAGCGTCCGTTTCGAAACCCCGGCTGGAGGATGCCAGACGACAGTGCGTTGTCTTGCCAGAGGCGAGGTCCGGTTAAAAGGCCTTCAGGGGAGAGCCAACCGCTATCCATTCTTACGTCTGCTGCTGGTCGTGATCCCTTGGGAGTCTGTGTCTGTTAGGATAGGGGAGGGGGTTCTGGGGGATGGCATGGCAGTCTCCCGGTCATCGGTCTACGGACATGACAACTGATGATACTGTTCGGGGAGAGTTGGTATCCTTGATAGTTGGTGTCCTCTGGTCTGACTGTCGAAGACGCAGTTGTTCTGGAAACATGCCTCAATCGGTATAGCCGCTCCCTGCCCCATCCTCGCACCCGTCTCGTGCGCCTCCAGGGCTGTCCTACGAGGGCTCCTGACGGGCGACGACAGCGACGTGGGCGCTGAGCCTTCTCCCTCCGCTGCCTCCGTCCCCATTGCGGACACAAGATCTGCTCCGTGTGACTTTGACGGTGCCGTGCGACGTCCATAGTCGAGCTGCTGCTGCTGCTGCTGCTGAGCCCATAAAGGCGAGTCGAACTAGCGACAGACGCCCGCCGAGGATCCATTGGCAATTGGCTTTCCTGCGCTTCGAATCTCCCTCCCCCAGTGCCCCCAGCTCGCAGTGCTCCCACCTGTTCGCCAGCTCAGTAGCTATCTCAATCCCACCGCACCCGCCAGGGACCCCAAGCCTGGACGGATTCGCAGGCTATCAGGCTTCTCCCCACGACTCTCCCACTCCCACTCCCACTCCCACGCGCAGCTCTGCCTCTTGAACGACCCGTCGCCAACCGATGCCGTCGCGCGAACATCTGCTGCTATCGCAAGTCCCCAGCGTCCTCCTGAACCGCGACCGAATGCCCGCGAAGCAGCCGGCGCAATGGAGGGCTTTGATACTATGACCATGAGCTATTTGGGGGCGCCAAACGGCTCTGTTCCGGACGGGCTGTCTATGCCAGGCATGCTGCCGTTGGACAACCTCGACCACCACTCCAACTTCGACGCTGATACGTTTGCGGGGTACGATTGCTCTCCATGCTCCACCAACTGGCCCTCTGCCGCGCAAACATGCAGAAGACTAACAGAGCCACAGGAGCGACGACGGCACCTTTGCGCATAGCCTCCCGCCGCACATTCCTGGCCTCAAGCGCTTTCCCACCGCCTATGACGACCCCTACTCCGATGCGCTCAGTGCCTACGAGCAACCCGTCCAGCATGACCACCACTCGTTGGATACCCCGTCGATTGAGCGAGACAACAAGCTGCTCAGCTTCACTCCGCCCGTGTACAATTTCGCTTTACTGGACTATGCGTTCCGACGCCTATCTATCTCCTTATCAGCCCAGCTCCATGGCATGTTCTTCCTCGCCGAGTCGCCCTGGGCAGCATCAGGGGACAATGCGTCGCCTCCGACCGAGTTGACCTGCTACAGGCGAAACCTCTTCCAGATCACCGGGGCCATCACCATGCCACGTGGGTTGCGGAACATCCTCACGGAGCAAGGGGAACAGATTCCAATCATCGGTCAGGAGCTGACCATCTCAGCCACGGAATCGGTCGAAGGAAATGCTGTGAAGATCATCTCTGTGCCATGGAAGACGCCTGCGACCAGTGCTCCTGTTGTCGAGGAGAAGACGGAAAAGGAACCGCCAGCAATCCCCTTGGATATGATCAACGGCCAAGAGATGGATTCCGAGTATATCAACTTCCCCATCGCTTGGAAAAGGCTGCAATTCCGGATCGCCACGGCCAACAACGGCCGACGAAAAGAACTCCAGCAGCATTTCATCGTTCGGATCAAACTCATGGCCACGCTAGCTACAGGAGCGAAGACATCACTGTGCGAAGTGCAATCTGGTGCCATCATTGTTAGGGGAAGAAGTCCGAGGAATTTCCAATCTCGAAAGGACTTTCCCTTGAGTGCTGGAGGAAACGGTGCTCGAAAAGGCGCAAGCCATCTTCCGCCCCAACCTTCAAGGTCAACGACAGGAGACACGAATACGCCCATGAAGCAGGAGCGCCCGACATCCAACCCAAACCCCCTTGAGATACCCCCTATGCCGTTCCAATACGATCCAAGCGACCTCCAAGTATCACCTGACTTCTTCGAATGGAAGATTCCCGGAGGACAAGGCGCCATGACAGCGCTTCCTCCGGATCACCACTCGCCCTTTCACGCCCAAACCCCTAATGCCTATGCCCAGTCAAGTCCCGACCTAACTCGCTACCCTTCAAACCAGCGAAACAACCTTCCCGCCCCGATTAACCTCTCTCTGACAGACGACGAGCCGAAGAAGTCCATCTCTCCTGTGCACAACCCCAAGAAAGCTCCTCGCCTCTCGGGAGTGCCTCCGCGACCACCATCCTTCAGTCTCGGCCTGATTAGCAGCCCCGAAACCGAAAGTGCGGATCTGCTCTACGAGTACTTTCCGCTCGGTCTGGACGATTGGATGCCCCCCGTTGACGCGGTTTACAGACCGCATGTCGTGCATCATACCAACATGCCGCAGGACCCCAAGTCCATCGCTGTGAAGAATAGGAGTAAGAGATATTTCGCCGAGGGGAGCCCGGATTAAGAGACTGGTTGACGATGAGGATTTTGAATCTTCTTGTCCAACGAGCATGACGAGCCGTTACACAGACAGGCTAGCTGATAGGCCACTCCTCTCCGCTCACGCGGTCTACCTTCAGCGAAGGATTGCGACTGTTGTCGCAAGCGGCACAACTCCTCCGCCCGGCCCCCACAGCTCGTGCACGCCAGGAACCAGTCAGTCAGTCAATCAGACGGTCATGCCGGTAGCCGTCACGCAGAAACGCAGTGTCCCACATACACAAAGCTCGCACGAGGTGACGAAACGACTCCATCCCCGATCCAGGCACCGAGTCCCGCGTGTTTGTATGACGGCAGCGGGTTATCGACGCTGTCATTGCTATTTGGGAGACCATGTGGGAATACAAGTACCACGGCGATGCCGTTTTCTAGAACGCTTCGCGAGTGCTGTTATACAGAGTGGGCTGAGAACGAGGGCGGGCGAGCCTTGGTTCGAGGAACTCGAGTTTGGGAGCCGGCGAGCCGAAGAGAAAGAGGAGGACAAGGCTGTTGCACAGTGACTGGCTTTGTGGTGCGTCGGTTGTTGTTGCTGTTAGTGCGTTGCCGAGAGAGATAGTCGGCAATAGCTGTCATTTCCATCCCGTCACCCTTCGAGGCCAATCCGTACCTACCCATACCTCGATTTTCGCCCGCTGGGTCAGCCCACCGGTCTTTCGCCGAATCGGCCGACGTCTTCTACGATAACAACTGAACCACTTATTCAGGTGTCACTGTTTGGAAGACTGAGTTCCATGATCAACGATCAGTCAGTCAGATCCATTGATGTACTTGATTTAGTTAGCAGCGCTGTGATACCTATTTGCAAGCACGTGAGACTTGGAAAGCTAGCAAGCACATATTCTATATATAGCTTAGTACAATATGTATACCCCCTTGAGTATTTTTTCAAACGAACAACCTGTTGTGTTGTTTCAGTCCTCGGCTCCTTCCCGTCCTGTGAGTCTTCTACATGGTCTGGTCTGCTGCCATCTTGGGTGTCACCTGCGCGAGTACTTTGCCACATTCCAGTTCGTTGCGCTACTGTCAAGGCTGGTATCTGTTGTGCTTGCCGTATCAGATGGGATGTTCGAGTGCTCTTGATCCGACCTTAGGGAATGTAATTATAGTCTTTGTCTGCACGTGAATTCTGAATAGTGAAGGGACTCGGATGGCTGGGAATTGTGATTCGACTGCCATTCTCCCTACCTAGGTTAGGTAAGTACTACCTACTTAGGTAGCTACCTGATCTCTTCTGACCGCGGGCGTGTGCGAGATCCCCTTGATTCTACCTCGAATCAGAATGATGCCAGGTCTTTCCAAAAGAGGAAGGAAAAAAAGTCCAAACTAGAAGGATCAAAAACTCAGAGAAAGGGCGTTCGAGGTCCGCAAGACGTGCGTGAATTGAATCATCGATTTCTGAAACACTGTTCTCTGCAAATTACCTAGAATTGGAATGAATACATTGTGCGGCGGATCAAACCTTGAAATAGGCAGGGAGGACTGCAAGATTCGAACAACTTGAGAAGAGCTGGCACGAGGGGAGTTGATAGAACGGGAAGGTGCCTGTTGTGCAGATCTTGAATTGTTCACGGGATGACGATATCGCCCATTCAAGATCAGATCAACGAACCTGCAGGTGCAGGTGCGGCACAAGCAGATAAAAAAGGGTAGTGAATATTGCGCGGTGGAGAATGGAAGGAAAAGGAAAGTGGTTTGTCTTTTTTGCTGCCAGATGATCAGATCAAATTTTGCTCGTCGCCGCATTAGTACACGCTGGAAATGCAACTTCAGGCTCCGACTACGGCTGCTGTAACGTCGAGCAGTAGGGATCGCACGTGATAGAAATCCCCTGACATTCTCAATGGTCCTTGGTCTAAGGGCCAAGAGTATACAGGACATCATTGATAGCAGGGAAGATGAAGAAGCAGAGTCTAAAATATTAGGTAAATCTGATAGCAGTCATCCAATGCTGATATCAATGTTGGTGGTAATTCCAATCCAAGCCAAGTCATAGATACCTGGTATCCAACAAAAAAAAGTCCTCCCAAGCTCATGCGATTTCGTTCCTGTCCAACCAGCCGAGTTCACACATGACAGCCATCCAATCCGGACTGAAATCCAGAAATCAAGGGGTAGATACCCAAGACAGGAGGAACACTTCCTCTCTGTGTTTGCGAAAGAAAATAAAATGATATCGTGTTGAATGCCAATGAATCGCCGATGTAGATGCAAGCATGCAAATATGCCAGGAGTAAATCGAAGGCAGGAGGCCGCCTCGTGGTTTCATCGTCTGTCTTCGTCTTTCGTCATCTTCGTGATTTGCTAGGGCTGTTGGGGATGTGAGCGTGGAATTTTCGTTTCGCGGGACGTCGGCTTGAATGTCCACCTCTTCCAATTCCTTCAATCCAAAAAAAAAAGATCGAAATGTAGCTTGGATCCGTTGAATTCATTCTCACGTCTCATCCAAACAACACGCCGCAACTGCAGCCCCATAAATCGCACTCTCATCGCTCATCTCGAGCACCACGGAATGCTTCTCGGCCCCGCTCATCACAGTAAGCTCATCCAAATAGCTCTGACACAGCCCGCGAAAACTCGGGTACTTCTCAATGACCGATCCGTTACAGCTGACCGTCAAATGGCCCGCATCACTCAGATCGAGCCCCTCGGCCGTTGCACGTAGTGACCAGAGCGCGTGTAGGCCTGCGGCAAGATACGCGGCGGCGCGGTGGGAGACAAATTGGCAGACTTGGCGGATGTAGTGGAGTTCGAGAGTTGAGGGCTGCTTCGTTAGGGGGTGCGAGGCCTGGAGACTTGCGAGTGCTTTGGAAAGGGTGGGAGTATCGTCGCTAATCTCATGTTTAGAAAAATTCATCCTCTTCATGTCTTTCAGGGGAGTTACGTACGACTCGAAAACGGCAATAGTCCCCGTCTCCAATGAGTAAGGCTCTAAGAATGCCTCTGGGACATCTCCTCCAAACAGCTGGGCTGTTTGGATCGCCTCCAGGAGGATTAACCGCACGATTTCGCCAAGATACCGGCCGCTGATGAGATGCTCGAATGGCTGGAAATCTGGGTGCGTGTGCATCGTGTTTAGGTAGTCGTCCCATCGCGTCGTTGGCAGGATGTTCTTCCCGAACATGCTGAATTCCGTGTTGACAACAACGTGTTTCGCCTTTTCGTGCCAGCTCTGAGGTCGCAC
The DNA here is from genome assembly GCA_010015705.1 of Aulographum hederae CBS 113979. Lineage (NCBI taxonomy): Eukaryota > Fungi > Ascomycota > Dothideomycetes > Aulographales > Aulographaceae > Aulographum > Aulographum hederae. The sequence continues at coordinate 160,219 of ML977153.1, forward strand.
GCCGAACTTAGCGTGCGACAAAGCCGAGACCGGCAAGTGCACGGCGCAATTGGTTCCGGTCCCTAGGATCAATGCCAGCCCTGTAGAGCTGTCTCGATATGCTTTAGATAGTAGGGTTGCTGAGGAGTCGTTGACCATGGCGTCCATGCGGACATTGAGATTCTAGTCTTGTCAACGTTGACTGCTCAAGCTCAGTCAGGGGGAAATTACCTTTGCCCTGCAAGCCTTCATTATGAGATCCCCTAGATCTTGCCCCTTCAGTCCCTGCATGGCTCGAAACCCCTTTCCCATATCGAGCAAATTTCCGCTCCGTATTGATGTTTGCCTACATCTTGTTAGCCATGCTTAAAATTACCCCTGTTTACGCAGAATACATACTCAATCGGAAAAGACCACGCGAGGCCCATCGACAGCGTCTCCTCTTCAGCCAATTCTCGTATCTCTGGATCAGACAGCACCTCCTCTACCCTCTCAGCCATCCACTCGAAAAAGGCATGGCCTTCCAAGTCCCGTATCTTCTTGTTGATCTTGAAAGTGCACATCTTCACAATCCGCATGCTCATGTCGCCAGAGTCTTTCCCACATAGCCGTACCAGCGCTACGCGAAAAGTCGATCCGCCAACATCCAGCGCTAAGAAGGTCCCACGCTCGTGGCCGGTTGGGAGGGTGTGGTTGTAAGATGGTAACATACATATGTCACTAGCCTGTAGCTTTACTTTGAACTGGTTGAGGGAGTTAGCAAGCAACATTCCTGCCGTGGTGGGGTCAATTTCTGCCCCACCATGCACTCTACTCACCTGTTCCTGGAGCTTCCCAGAGTATGATAATAGGTTCGTCGTCTGTAGTGGGGCGGTGAAGAGCCTCCGCACCTCCCTGATGTATTCATCCATTCTGTCGCGCTGCTCTTGCGGAGGGGCTACATCATGGAGCTTGGGCGAAGGCAGCGAGGGAGCGATGGCTTGAACGAGCGACGGGAGCATCGCGAATGAGTCGAGAGCCGCAGCAATCCCTCGCCACACGTCCAACATGGATTTGAGGGAGGGAGGAGTCACAGGGTGGGGAGTAGGTGGGGCGGTTGGATTGATATGGGCGACGAGGAGGTCGTCTCGTGCCGGCAGATTGGGGGAAGTTGATGCGGTGATAGGGCTAAGGTTGAAGCTGGTTACCGAAAGGGTGACGGCAGCTGTCTCGAGCGGGTGGTGGCCTGTAAGGACAGTGACTGCGGTGACTGTGGTGCTGGCCGTGGTGACTGCTTGGGTTTGGGGCTGTCGTCGGCGGGGATGGGGACTCGGTGGAGATTGGGGTCGGATGTGGGATGGTTCTGCTGGGGTGACGATGGATGTGATGTATAGCTACGAAGCCGCAAAGCGTCCTTATGCATGATCGTGGCACTCGAGGGAGGTCTGATGGATGGCAAAGCTGGGTGGCATCCGGCGGCAGCAGGCTCTCAACCGCTCATCATTCCCACCCCCAGGGACGCTCTGCGGGCTGGATGGGATGCTAGCTGTAAGGTAAAGTGGCAGACGCAGAGTAGGAAGACGGCGCCAAGCAAGGGCAGGCTCCGCATGCCGAAAAGCGGAGCGCTTCACAGCAGGAGTCCAAGCTGGAGCTCCAGCTTCCATTCGAGTTCCAATCCAACCCAAATCAACCTGATGAATCCACCAGCACCTGCACCTGCACTTCTGCCCGCGGCTCAATCAGCAACCAATCTGATGGGAGGTTGTCCAGGGCAGGTGGGAGAAGATGTGAGAACTGGCGGGCATTGATGTAACATTGCCGTCCGCTGTAACCTAGATCCAGTCGAGGTAAGGGCCGACCTCGAATGAGGCAAAGAAGACGATCCCATGTTCGCTGACGAGACTCCGGATTAGGCTGCGCAGGGGGGCCAATGCCAATCTGTGTCAATATCTGCGAAGCTGCGAGGATCCTACAGTGCGAGGAGGAAGAGCAGCGCGATGCAGATGCAGCAACTGGGAAAAGGGATGGATGACTTTTCGGCACGTGGCCGCCCTGCCACCGCCATCCGCTGCCATTGCCCGTCGGCAGCCTCGTGGAGACATGGTCAACATGGACAATTACCACAGGAGCAGCCTCCCGCCGGCGGCCTGAGGTCCTGTCCGGGCGTGGTGGTGGATAGCATGAGGTTGGGCAAGGCGCGCTGGACTGGAGCCATCGGACGACGTCTGGCGTTGAGGGACATCAGATCACCGCTCCAGCCATAGCACGCGAGCACGACGGCACTTCCTCCCGCCGGCCGAACAGCAGAGTGTAACCACGGAGTGACAGGACCCGTGTCACGTCCCTCTCCCCCTACAGACAATTCACCACCGTTGCTTGTTCCTGCAAGACATCCAATTCCACTCTCTCGAGTCTCCACCCGGGCGTCGCTCGTCGATCAGCAGAAAGCAGAAGCAGAAGCAGAAGCACTCTTCCTGTACCCATCCGACAGCTACCTCACAGTAGCCGACGGAAAAGAGCATACTCCAGTCCTGCAGCGTCTTCTTCTGAGCTCCCGCCGCACCTATCCACCAACCAACCTTCATCCCCCCACCGATGAAAGCTTCGCATTGGATCCACCTCGACGTTGCAGTGGAACGCTCCCCGCAAATGCTGAATAGCCAAGAAAACGCAGGTCCGCTCGAATCAGCGAGATGAAAGAAATGACTTGCAGCAGCGGACAACGGGAGACCTTTCGCAGCGTGGTACCTAGGCGTTGCAGCACCATCCATGTCCCATGGACATCATCCAACAGCAGAGTCGTAGTCCGAGCATTGTTTTTGCTAGTCAGCCAAGCGAAGGTAAAGCATGATAGCAGAAAAGTCGAGCACGCCTTGACAGAGTGGTAATTGCCCAGGTAGGTAGCCTGGAACGCTTCCACTCCAGAGCACGGTGGAACCATGCCAACGGTCTTGCTCTCCTCGAAGCACGACAACGGCAACGCCCGTAAGCCCCCCTTTTTCAAGCTGGAGCACGACAACGTCTCGACGATATGTGTGTGACTATCATCATGTAGACAACCGTGCCACAGACCAGCTTCGGAGTCCCTCCCGCCCCGCGGCTCTTGTCTTCAAGTTCAGTGACAAATCATTGTAGAAACATGCAGACGACGCACAGCTACTGCCTGCATGCAAAAGTTCGTCCCAACAGCGATAGTTGTGTAATAGAATCTGCTCAGTTGTTGTAAATAGGGTATAGTCATAGTTACCCCTGAAAACATCAAGAGGGAAAATTGGTGGGGGGGAATCTGCTGCCACAAACTCCAAATCCAAGATACACATAACACATTCCCAGTCATACAACAGAAAAACTCCCCCACGTCATCATAATCGTACGGTCGCCTTTTACTGCTTCTCGCTTTCAGTGGTATCCTTGTGTGCCACGCTTTCCTTGGGCGTTTGCGCAACGACATCCGCGATCGTCTCGTCAGAGAACTGCAAGTCGTCTTCAATTGGCACGTGATCCCGGACCTTCATGAGGATCACGGACAGAGCGAAAAGAAGACTTCCAGCCAACAGACCCCAGGTCGAAGCCAGCTCGTTCATAAAAGGGACTCCTGTGTTATCAATTGCCCAGTAGATGGCCGCACCAGCGGACTGAATGCCCTTGTAGAAACCAGCGAAGTTGGCCAACTTGCGGCTGTTATTCGTCATGGCACCCATGTACCTGGTGGGGAAGTTGTCAGCCCTTTTTCTTTCGAGGTTTTTTGCCTGGATCAGGTTGGGCATTTTGAGAACTCACCAGTACACAGCTGTCTGAAACGCAGCGTCGTAGAAACCGTAGAACATGTACAAGAACATGGGTCCAATGTAGCCCGAAGACGTCCAGTCCATCTTGACATAGTCGTCGCTAGGATCATCCGGGGTATCTGAGCCCGCGTTGACCATCTCCCTCGTATAGCCTTTCTGGAAATCGTATCCGCCACCCCAAATAACCATGGTGAGCACAAATAGCACGACCCAAGCGACCTTTGCACGGAGGGTACGTCGCACGGCGGTGATGTCGAGGGCGTAGCCGAAGATGAAGGCGCCGACGATCTGCATGAGGTAGTACAGGGTGTTGTTCAGGGCGCGGGTGCGCGTGTTGAACTGGGCGAGGTTGACGCTGTTGAATTGGTAGGTGTAGAACCAGTTGGAGGCGAAGAACATGGGGAAGAGTAGAACGATGTACGTGTCGGTGCGGAAGACTTCGACCATGCCCATGATTTCGGTTTTCCAGGTCGGATTCTTCATCATGATAACCTTGGAGCCATCCTCGCGAAGGATAAGTTTCGGGTTCACGAGGAGGGTAGCGAGGCAGGCGCCGAGGATTGTCAGGATGAGGAAGCCGATGTAGGTACCATCGGAGACGGTGCTGTTGGTTGTGGTGTGGATGTTAAGGCCGAGAGGAATCTGATAGGGTGTTAGTTCTGTGAAACATTTCAAATGCCGCATCCATCGTAGAGCAACTCACCAGACTTCCAATGACGGCGCCCAAGTTGAATATCATCCAGAACCATCCAATGTATTTTCCCTTCGAGTGTTCCGGGGGGTATGCCATCATAATCGCACCCTGCGCCGTCCACAACAGACCAGCGCATGTTCCAAGGAGTACGCCCGCAAAGATAACGAATCCTCGATTCTGTCATCCAATATTAGTCCTACCTTCCAATTCCACCTGGTTCTGGGGAATACATACCTGATTGTGATTGTAGCTCAAATACGATGCAACATACACCGAGTATCCAATCCCGCCAAACGCCAGCGCAACCCTCGTCCCTAATTTGTTGGTGATAGTTCCCGCAAAGAAGCCCACCACCGCAAACGTCGCATACACAGCAGTATTCGCATCATTCGAGACCGAAGGATCGATCTGTCCACCGCCACCCATACCGTTCACGGCATTGAACATGCCCGGACACAGGAAGCACACGAGCGAGACAAAGACGAGCTGGACGGGCGGCGACGCGATCCAGGGAATGGTGATGGGCCCGATCTTCCATTTCTTGTACAGCCATCCTGTGGGGCGAGTGATGGAGCCGTTTTCTTCGCTCGAGTGGGTTTGAGTATCGGCCTCCATGGCGCCTTTTTCGACGGGGTCGGCCATGGGAGGCGTGTCGTGGGAGGGAAGTATATATACAGAGGCTTGGAGGCGAGGAGCTCTAATCGATAGCAGGCGCGCGGAGGCAAGCGTGAGATATATCCGGATACGAGGAGGCGAGGTGGGATATGCAACGACGGGATGGTTCCGGGTTGGAGGCGCAAAGGTAGGTAAATAGATAGCTGGATAATAGACGACGTGCTTCTGTAAAAAGGAAGCTATACACAAAGTCAGGCCGGAACGAAGAAGCGTCAGCCCTTCGTGAGGACCAGGGAGGAGAGGAGGGGCGCGGAGGATTATATCAACTGCGCGCACAAGCTTCCAACTCGAGCCACAGGGTCGCACGCGACTTTGCAACTTTAGCCAAAAGCTCGCATGGTTCGGCAATGGGCCGGCGCTCTTGCAGGAAAGCGGAGGAGCACCGCAAGAAAGACGAGAGCTGCGAGTAAGCAAGGGGGCGCTCCTCACTGTGCCCACTGCCTTATCGCGCGGCCGTGTGAGTGGTTGGGTCGAGTCCAGCTTCCATTATTCAATCAACCTTCTACCATCTGTCTGGATGGTGGAGAGGCAGGGTTCAAGAGGCCTCGAGGGCGGGGCGGAACCATGATGGTGCCACGGTGGAAGCGTTCAAGGGTGAAGAAATGGCGCCGTTCAACTTCGGGGAACCAAATTTGGAGTCGGAAAACATGGTGAGCACGGTCATCACCACCAAGTTACCAACCAGACAGAGTGACAGGCAGATCACCGATGCAGAAAGCCAATTCCGCTCCCGCACGCCAAACCGAGACGAGACTGGCACTGGAAGAGAGGCTGATGGGATGAGGCATGATGTGAGGCATCCTGGGATGGAGGAGGAGAAACCCTGCTCTCCATGCTCCAACCACACCCGGATGTAACCTCTTGATCGTCGACGATGCTCCCTCACGGGCAGGTGGTCACGCCTCTATCATGATGGGAGGTGGTGGGAGAGAGCAACAACGCGAGGAAAGCCGAAATGGTACTCCTCAACTCTACTCTGTCTTCCTACCGCTGCGAGATTGCAGCATTGCAACGGCTATCTCGTGTCGTATCTTCTCCGGCAAGACCACCGTGACCACGGCCTCATGCAACTGCAGGTGGTGCTACTCTTCCATCGCTAAAAAGTCATGATAGCACGACTGCATCTCCAGCCTCGTGCTGACCACCGACGGCCGACAGGGCTGCGCGTGATGGAATAGTATGCTCCAACAACACCTCACTCCACTCTACCTCTCCATGCTCAATAACGCTATAGCGACGTGGGTGAGTAACACAGCAATGGCAGCGTCCCCTCCCACCAACCAATGGCACAGCGCAGTCTTGTCACGAAGACGGCACTTGGCTTGCACTGTGCCTAAGGACTCTGCGGACTGATGTTGCTGCTGCCCTGCAACCCGACGTCAGTGCAACGTGAATTCTTTCTGCCAGCTTCACAAGGGCCATTTTCCGAGCTGTTCCGCCGAATATATGCTGTTGGAGGGGAGGGATGTCTGCCTCTTCTTCTGCTTCGATGGTTTGAACGGGGGCTGAAAATCGAACTCCCAATCGCAAAATAACAACGTCTATCTGCGAGCTGACAAGTTACCTACCTACTTACCAACATGTAAGCACTAGGAGAACCTCAGGAAAGAAAGATGGGTAGCTTGGTGGTGTGGACGTCTTTGCTGAGACTCGAACAGGAGACTCATCATCAGAGACGACCCGGAGACGGCCTCCAAGTACATTGCCGATTATATAGTCGGTACGCATGCATTCTTCATAATCCCATCTTTTCTTGTGTACCGCTCTGTAACTCCATTGCTGAGACATCCATTCATGTAGACCGCATCAATGCATTCGAGCCCACACCCGAAAAGCCCTTCGTGCTGGGCCTACCCACCGGAAGCAGTCCTGTCCTCATCTACAAGCACCTCGTCCAGCGATACCACGATGGACAAATATCCTTCCGCAACGTCATCACCTTCAACATGGTGAGACGATCCCTATGTGCAGCAGCTCCCCTTCCGAAAACATACTCTAACTTGAGCCACAACAGGATGAGTACGTAGGCATCCCCGAGAACCATCCCGAGAGCTACCACTCCTTCATGTGGAAACATTTCTTTTCGGTAGGTCCACCATCCTCACACAAGATACCTATTCAATACTCACCCTCGAATCATAGCACGTCGACGTCGACCCCTCAAACGTAAACATCCTCAACGGCAACGCCGCCGACCTCGAAACCGAGTGTATCGCCTACGAAGAAAAGATCAAAGCCGCCGGCGGCATCGAGCTCTTCCTCGGCGGCATCGGTCCCGACGGCCACATTGCCTTCAACGAGCCCGGATCCAGCCTTGCCTCGCGGACACGCGTCAAGACCCTCGCCTACGACACCATATTGGCAAATTCACGGTTTTTCGGAAATGATTTGAAGCAAGTCCCACGCATGGCGTTGACTGTGGGCGTACAGACGGTTTTGGATGTAAGTCAAACCTCCCACTTCACGGCCGGTTGACTCTCCCAGAACTCGATTAGCTGACACCCAAGGAACACGCAGGCCCGCGAAGTCGCAGTAATAATCACCGGCGCCCACAAAGCCCTCGCCTTGCAGAAATGCATCGAAGGCGGCCTCAACCACATGTGGACCCTCTCCTCCCTGCAACTGCACCCGCACGCCCTCCTCGTCGTCGACGAAGACGCCACCCTCGAGCTGCAGGTCAAGACGGTCAAGTACTTCAAGTCGATCGAGGAAGTGGCGGCCAACTGCGGGTTCGGGCAGACGTTGCCATCGGAGGCTAAGATCTCGAGGAAGCGGGATTCGGTGCTTGAGGAGCTGCAGAGTCCCAAATCGGGGAGCCCGAAGGGACTGTTCCTTGAGATGCCGAAGCGGGAGGAGATTAGGAGGTCGGTGACGCCTGACCTGGTGCCGGATAGTATGGCATCGAGGATTCCTGAGGATCAGGGGAGGGGGATGGGTGGCTTGACACCCGGAGAGCTGCCCATCCAATCCATGGGCGCGAGAGTAGAGCCGGCGCAACTGAAGGTTTAAGGTTGTAGCGGTGGGGATTAGTGAGAGGCTCTGTTTACACATGTATGTTGTTTCACGACTGGACATAATGACCAAAAAAGGGATGCTCAAACAAGGACGGACGGGACTATTCAGACTGATTATTTTTGGGGACACAGCGACAGAGGACACTTCCTCTCTGACGCATATACCACAAGGCGTCCCTGAATGTAGTTTACACACGACATTGTTACCCGCAAACTGGGTATCCGGCGCCATGCTTTTGAATCTGAATTGGAGCAGAGAGAGATATGCAGGGAAAAGGAGCGTGGTGGACGAAGAAAGATCTGCGCTCGCCGATTTGAAGGAAGGGTATGAACAAGAAATGAAAATCGTCACAGCCATTTCGCATAAGCCCACCTGATCCTGTCCACTACTTTCATCTGCCTCTGAACCCCAGTCCTGATATCAACGAGATCGTCGATATCTTCCAAGAAGTCTCGAAACACTTGGCGAGGAAAGAGTCGGGAGGCACTTTGGCGAAGGACATGAACTTCGCAGAGGAGGAGACCGTGATCTTTGTAGAACAGCTCTCCAAAGTCGGTGGGTGTCGCGGCGGCCAGGATGCGATCAATGTTTCTGTTTCTGCTGTTAGCTTGCGGGATAATAAGTACAGTAATGGCTCGACGTACCGTAGCTCTTTGATCATATGACCCTTCTTTTCACCGCGCTTCAGGCCTGCCCTGTTGCCGAACATGCTACTCAACCACCTCGAGACGCCGATCATGACCAGGATACCTGGTGTAAGGCCTACGAATCCGAAGACGAGTTCTTGTGACTTGAGCAAAGAGTCAATTCCACCCATTGCAACCTCCACATCGACTTTGGTCTTCTGGATTTGGATCAAGAGTGCACGAACGAGATTACCCCTGATGGTACCGACGAAAGGCTTCTGCAGGTCCTTCTCGTACGCCTTCAGCACAGGGGTGAGATCGCCTTCCTTGACTTTAAGCTTCAGATCAGCAAGTTCCGCCTCGCCCATAGTGGTCCCATTGGGATTGTCCTTCGCAAAGTCAACGACCATCCTTTCAAGACTGGCGCGATCGCCTTCCAAGCTCTTCTTGCTCATGATGGAAACTTCGCTCCCTTCGTCATGCCGGATAGTTCCAATAACCTTCTTTGTAGGCTCGACGACCCAGTTGGTCCAGAAATCGATGACAGTAGAACCAAATTCTTGTATCCAGGTAATGATTTCGGCCTTGCGGTTTACGACGATGCGAAGGATGGTGCCAGAAGAAAGGAGCAATGCAATAGCAGGAAACCAGTATCGGATCAGTCTAGACGGCCGTCCACTCTTCTTCGTCGCTTCGCGGAATGTAGTCTGGTAGAACGGCAGACGATTGGAAAGGAGGTCCTTCAAGCGGTCCGCAACCTCGGCTGGTCTTAGCATGGCTGTATCTCCAGTCTGTATTTTGAAATATGGGTCATTCGTAGTCGCCGAGTCGATGGCGTTGTCGAAAGAGCCGATCGAAAGTTCTGCATCGTTGACATTGCTCAGAACAGCGTCTATCAAACTGATGCTTTTAGTGACGCTAGCCCTCCATTTATGCTTGTGTTCCTTGAGCGAAGAGATTTCGTGCGGAGAACTGGTGCCTTCATCGTTGTTACATTCATTGCTCAGTCCCTCGCCCAGCAAGACTCCGAGAGCATTGGCGTTCATCACACGCAATTTCTTCAGCGCATCTTGCTTTTTCCTTGCCTCGTTTCTCACTCTTGCGAGTGGACTGACGACCCTTTTCTGAACATCTAGCAGACTGCGCTCATTTACCGCCTCCTTCACCAGCCAGTAGAACTGCTTCCAGCGCTCGGTCAATGACACTTGCGTGAAATCTTCTGCCAGTGCTCCTCCTCTTTGCCGCGCATCAGCGTATACTTCTTGCGACCATCGCCAAAGCCGCAGAGGGGAAGTCTGTATAGAGTAAAGGCCCGAGTATCGATACGATCCGAGTATGTCGTCCCAGTAATATATGTCATTGCTTAGAGGTATTGTTTGCTCCAGGATGGTGTTGAGCACTTGGCCATAGACTTGGGCAGTGGCTTTCTGCACAACCAGCCATTCCAACTCATGCTCATATGTAGGGTCAGAGGACGGAGTAATGGAGGTATCTTCGCTTTCTTGATCGAATCCCTGGCACGTTGTGCAGGTAGACGAGATTTTGGCTTGGTTCAAAAGTGTTCGCACGCGGTCGATAGCAATGAGAGGATTCCTGGGATAGGTCGTGGCAGAGAGTGTCTTCACTAGAAGCTGCAACTCGCTGATGCGCGATGCAGTGGCCGGGTCATGGGCTTCTTGTGCTGTGAAGGTTCTGCCTTCCCAGGAATCGGAGCGCGCCGTGAAGCTCGACAGCTGCAGCCGGTCGAGCTGGTTGTCAATTCGCCGGACTTGACTGTAGATATCGCATCAGCATTTTCCAAAAGAGTAAGGCAGGATTGAACTCACTCTGCCACAAACGACATGGCTACGGTTCAGTGCATGTTGTGGTGGAGAAGATGTGTGGAGAGTTTGCTCTCGTGCAGGTGCAGGGTCGAGAGAAAAGGATGCGGATGACGTCGACGCGAAGCTTTGCTGTGTGTGTGGCTGGAAGGGAGAACTGGAGAACCATTGCCAGGAGACACCTTGTACAATCCACCAAAGCACTCCCCAGCGGTGGACAGAGTAAACAGATCACGATAGCTTTTAAAGATTGACAAGAATCAATGCTCAAACAGAAAGCTACTAGTTTTTATTTCATAGAGCACCATAAATTTCTCGCAAGTTTGACATCCATCTGATAGTATCAACTCCAGATCCATTCTACCGTGCTTTCGTTCTTCCGAGTCTCATCATCCCAATTTTTCTCCCTTTATGCCACCGTATCCCCCCCCCCAGCTCCTCCACCACCCGTCTCTCTCAGCCCTTTCACACATTGCCCTTCCACGCATCCGTAAAGTTCCCCGGCCAAGAAATCATGCCCGCAATAATCTCCTTGATCGCGCCATCCTCCACCTTCATATACTCATGCAACCAAAGCCCCGGAATCCCCATCTCAAACTTCGCCGCATTATCAAAATAGAACGCCCCCAACGCCGTCCCCGTCTGCGTATCGATATACCACCTCCGATTTGTCACAGGCCACTTGAACGCCGCGAACAGGTCGTTGCACTTGATCGGCATCCTGAACCCATTCTCGTACCTGACGCAGTCGGTAGCGACTTTAGCGATCGCGCCCTCGCCGGCTTGGATCCCGGTGGGGTATGAGTCGAGGATGTCGAGGAGGTCGGCGCGGGAGAGAGATCTCGAGGAGTTTTGTGCTTGCTTCCACATGGCGGAGGGCTTCTCGGGGAGCATGCGCGGCGCGAAGAGGATGAAGGAGCTGCGGAGGATGTTGAGGATTTCGACCTCTTCGACTTGGTTGGAATTGTCGTTGAGATTTAGTCTGACACTGGCCATGGCGATCTCGTTCTTGTCCGCTGTGCCTTCGGTCGGAATAGCGTAAGTTCCTACATTGCAGGTGTCGACATCGAGAGCTGAGATCTGGAGCGGGCGGGCGAAGTTCATCATATTTCCGTGAATTGTCTCGTCGAGGTTCTTGTAGAGCTTATTGTCTTGGGTGATTTTTGCATTCGGGGCAATGGCGAACGAGCCTTTGGAGAAGGCCGATGAGAAGAAGTTGTCGGATGCGGATTGTAGAGCGGAACGCGAGCAAGCGGCCAGCGTCGTGGTGAACACGGCGGCGAGCGCTATAACGCGCAGCGGCGTTGGGCTAGAAAGCATGATTGCGGAGCTGGGGTGACTTCGAGTCGCGACATTTAGGTAGTTTCTCAGAATCGGCAGGTCTGAAGAGATGATGAATGAAATCACATGTATTCCAGGTCAATCTAAATCGAACAGCCTAAATGAACCTTGGAACCAAAGCGGAGCGACATCTAAGGACAGGCAGTTGGGCAAGCGGAAAAACAGAGAAGCGAACCTGAATAGTCGCAAGATATAGAGTGATCAAAGGAGTAGCGACATGGCAGACACAGCTTTTCGTGGAAACATTGAATGAATTAGACAAATGTGGAAGATATGGTATACCCAAAGCGGTAGTCTCCATCGACGCCAAGTTCGCACCGCCGCTTAATCAACTGGGGGACGTCCTTGAAAAGGCACTTGATGCCTGACACTTGGTTAACGAACGATAAACGAAAAGCCGAGTGGCAGAAAATGACTAAAGTAAAAGGAAAAACTCCCAGGACAGGGTTTCGACAGAGCGAGGAACAGCACGAGCTTGCTCACGACGGAGGCACCATCTGCTCGCTGTTAGACAAAGCGCATAGTACTCATTTCAAAGACTTACGGTCCAAGTCGCAGCATCACAACTGACTTCTTCAAACACATGTAGTACGTTGAAACCCAAGGCAGAAAGTCCGTCAAAGTTACCATCGCCATCCATCTGTTTTCAAGTCAGAATTGAACAGGTGGGCATAGTAGAGAGGAACCCACGTAGTCAAGAACACAAGCATTGCAACCTTGCTGCTTGATCTGCCTGATGCCTAGTAGAATCAGACCTTGCAGCAACGTGGAATACTCGCCTGCACCAGGCGAAATGACAGGCGAAGAAATTCCTCCTGTAAGCTCATTGGTATCCTTCATTGCCGGAACAAATTCAGCCAGCCTCGAAGCCATACTATAGAGGACGACCGTCCCAACGATGGCACCATCTTCTGGGCGCTTCGCTCGGATGATACCGCAGGACGCCGGGTCAGTAAGTGCAAGTTTATAAACTTCTGCAAGGCCTTGTCGATTGCTCGTCTTAATGTGGTCCAAAACTGCACTCGAATACTCCCACCCATAGACCAGATCAAATTCCGCTCCGGCACTTTGCAAGCTTTTAGCCATGCCATCCGGTGGTGACCAGTTCGACAGATCTTTGGCAATCATGCTACAGACTGGCCTTGATAGAGCAGTGTTCCATCCCATGTTAGCAAACCACGAGCGAAGTCGTTTTCTTTCCGCGCCGTGACCGGTGGGGTTGCCCAAAAAGATGCTGGGCAATCTCGTCCCAAGCTGAAACCGTTTGATGCCTTCCCGCTGGAGGAGAGTGCGAATGGCTCGGTTATGGAGAGAGTGTCCGATTGACAGCTTGCGGCGCTGAGGGTCGACGAATAGCGCTCCTATTGCACCTGTGCCGGTCGATTTGAAGAAATACGTGGCACAGAATCCGTAGAGTGCTTGCGTGCTGCTGTTCCGGACGACAAAATGAGACTCGATCACTTCAGAGTTGTGAAGAAGGAATGAGTTCGAATTTGATCCAAGCAACTCCGAGCGCTGATTGGGTGGAGTACCATCCACGACGGCTTTGATGAGCGCATCCAGTCCATTGGCGTCTCGGTCCTCATTGAAGATCTCTACTAGCCAATGCTGTCTTGACTGATGGAGCTTTTGGCTTTGGCTTATCGTTCCGGGGAGGTTCCCCGTTGGCGTTATCTCCCCATAGAGTACTTTGACCAAAGAATTTAGGGCAGTCTCTGTAAAGTCAAATGTACAAATATAGGTGCCAATACTTTGGTCCATTGCAAAATCATACGGAGAGCTTACGGAGACGACCACAAGTGGTTTCTCCCTCCGCTCACCCCCAGCAGAATACTGAGAATTGCAGATCATGGACACGTGCTTCGTGAATCCATGCTGGTATAAGTTTCTATTGGCATCCGCGGTTAGCACTATGATGGCACTTGCCCGGTTGATGAGGTTCTCGTGCACCGGACGCACACCATTGGCAGTATAGGAGGTATGGAGGACGCGGCCGCTCCGTTGACGAGCAAGTGCCCGTCCAAGTTCTCGGAACACTCGTTCTCCGCTCATGACAGATGCGCTTCGTTCCCATACTGCAGGCTCTGGAGAGTTCGCAGCAGCAGATTCCGACAACGCTCGTGCGGCTGCCGATGCCGCGAGAGGTTTTACTAAAGGGGTCAGAAGTAGCAGCTCTTCCTCTGGCTCGATAATATTCGATAAAGGTAAGAATCGGCTCTTGTCCCGAACTACGGTGATGGAGCTGTTGTAAGCTTTGGTTGAGAGCGAAGTATGAGAGGGTTGCATGGTCGAGAGTAAAGGAACACCGGGTGGGTTTAGTGCTTTTTCCCAGGATGCACACTTTGCTTTCATAGCAAGTACCCGTCGGAGGGACTGTCTAATTCGTGCTTTCGTCAGCATCGAGTTTTCAATACCAAGTTTGAGGCCATTGATGGCTTCTTGTTGGACAGAAAAAGAGCGGCAGAGGAGAACAATATCGCAGCCAGCGTTGACAGCCATGACAGTGCCGCCACCTACGCCTATGTTATGGCTGAGAGCCTCCATTTCCAGGCACTCAGACACCACGACGCCATCGAAGTTGAGATCAGTACGCAACAGCTCATCAACGACTTGCTCTGAGAGACAGGCATGCATGACGTTCAGGCCAGCAGAGGACATGGCACATCCGCCCACCATCATAGCATCAAGGCCGTGAGCGATAGCATTCCTGAATGGCACAAGAGCACTCAGGCTGAGTTGCTCCAGGGACTCGGTGATGATGGGTACGTCTAGAGCTGACCCAAGGAATTCAAGATTGCCGTATGATGGGAAATGTTTCCCCATTGTGGCACAGCCCGCGTCCTTATAGCCCTTCATGTAAGCAATACCGAAGGAAGAGACTTCTTGGGGGTCATCGCCCGCCGTCCTTACGCCTAGAGGCTGATTACGAGCGTTCGTGAGAACATCCAAGCAAGGTCCAAACATCCAGTTGATGCCACAGGCAACAATCTCCTGTGCGGTAGCTTTGGCGACCTCGTAGGCCAGCTCAGTTGAGCCAGTCGCTGCCATGCCCATGGCACTTGGATATTGTCGTATGTATATCTCATCGAACAAGGAGTTGACACCGCCATTCTCCTGGTCCACTCCGATCGCAAGAGGGACTGGATGGCCGGCATCATGGGCAATTTTCTGCAGCTCATACACGAGTTGGGTGGTCTCTTCGGCAGCTTCAAGGTGAAGATCAGTCCGTGCTTGAGAATGCAACACTCTAGCAGTACCTACATTTCAGGTTCTTTGCAGTAAGTAATATGGAGCCAAGGTGGTGTTTCTGGATTAGCGTTCGTATCTGAGGAGTTACGGAGGTTCCATCAAAGCCCATCATAAAGAGTTGCCCCTGAAGAGATTAGTTAAAACCGGCCATGTTTCTGTACCGGCGAGCGCACCAATTGCCTGCCATTCGGATATTAGGTTAGCTGAACGGCTTGAAACGAGACAGCAGAGCTCCAAGGCATGTCATACCTGTCCATGTCCTCCCAGACAGGATCAAGCGGGGGCTCGTTCGTCGCCATCGCAACTGCTCCACATGCATAGGCAGTCCGAGGTCATGGGGATTGGCGTGGGGATAGGATGGGACGGGGGCGAGAGAAAGGCGCGGTTGCAGGAGATCAAGCGGATGGCATGCAGCAGCGTTGGGGCATGTTGCAACGTAGTCGAGCGACGTCGTCGGCAAACAACGTCGAGGTGATAGTGGTATAGGTAGCACTGGACAAGACCTTGAGCGACGCCGGCTGGAACGTTACATCTCCATCCCTAGCCATGCCAAGCCTCACGACCTCATGCGAGGAAGATTGAACATCGGATGGAAGAAGCCGAAGGAGGGTGACTAAGCTCCCCTAAACTCAACAACATCACCTTCACCCTTCAACGTTCCTCTCTATCACTCAGGTATCGCCGGCCAGAGTCCCGTGGCATCGACTCCACAGGCGCGATACAGTTACATGACTAGACACTGTTTTGCACCTGCTTCTCGGTTGCCGACGAACCAAATCCGTCACCCTGCCGCGATGACATCGCTATGCCGAAGCCTGCCGCGATAGACTCGCATACCATATAATTTTCATTTTGGTGAACAATCCCTCCAGTAGAATAAGTATCTCTTCTTCCCGTCACGCGCAGCCTCCTTTCTTTTCTTAGTCCTCTCTTCAATCTCTGCAAGTCTCCATCATGCCCTCTGCCATTCGTGATCATTACCACAGCCCGACGAGGACTGGTATCATCAAGTTCATCAACTGCCGGCTCGTCAAAGGCGACCAGGTAGTGCACGAGGACCTTTGGATAAACTCTTCAACCGGGAAAGTCATCCACGGACAAACCCTATTCTACGGATCCCATGCGGTGCCAGACCGTGTGATAGACCTTGGTGGACGACTTGTTTCTCCTGGCCTGATAGATGTCCAGTTCAATGGAGGATTCGGCTTCGACTTCTCCCAGGTCCCTGAAGACATCACGTCCTACGCCAAAGGGGTTGCAAAGTTGAACAAGAGCTTGGTCCAGACCGGAGTTACGTCGTACTTGCCAACTATCGTCAGCCAAAAGAGTGAAGTTTACCACAAGGTGGGTTGGCGATATCATTGCTCACGTCCACATCTTACTGATGAATGTTGAAAGACCCTCCCTTACATTGGACCGTCTGGCTCTCGCAGAATTGGTTCAGATGGCTCAGAATCACTCGGATCACACTGCGAAGGCCCTTTTCTGAACGCATCGAAATGCGGTATCCACAGCACCTCCATCCTTCGACCTCCCACAAACGGCTTTGCAGACCTGCTAGACTGCTACGGCGAAAGCAACATGTCGCCCGCCTACTCGCCTATAAAATTAGTGACATTGGCGCCGGAGCTCGAAGGCGCCGCAGACGCCATAGAGGAGCTTGTGTCAAGAGGTATTGTTGTGTCAATAGGGCATTCTGAGGCCACATACGAAGAAGCGACCACAGCCATCACAAATGGTGCAACTATGATCACTCATCTTTTCAACGCAATGCGGCCCCTGCACCATCGCAACCCAGGCATTTTTGGGGTTCTCGGCACGCCTGCAACAGAACAAGTCAAGAAACCCTATTTCGGCGTCATTGCCGACGGTGTACATCTCCACCCCACCTCCGTCACGCTGGCTTGGAACTCTCATCCGTCCGGCTTCGTTCTAGTCACAGATGCAATGAGCGTCCTTGGAATGCCTGACGGCACGTACGATTGGACCAACGGAGAGCGATTCATCAAGAAGGGCCATGTGCTTACCTTGGAGGGTACTGATGGCACAATAGCAGGCTGCGCCATCTCTCTACTGGAATGTGTTAACAACTTCTTGCAGTGGTCTGGCGCGACTATACCGCAGGCTTTGGGAGCTGCGACGTCGACGCCTGCCGCTATGTTAGGCTTGGAAGACGTCAAGGGCTCGCTTGAACCTGATGCCGACGCCGATCTCCTCGTTCTTACTGATGATCCTGATGAGAGCGGGAATACTGTTTTGAAAGTTGATCAGGTCTGGAAGTTTGGTGAAATGGTGCATAGCTCGATCTAACATTTAGTTTTCTGCATCTTCTCCTAGTTTGGAATGCTTGGAGTTTAGTGGAGTTTCAAGAATACTCAACTTTGATGAGAAGCTATTGTTCTGATATCCCTTGTCTTTATAATGCACAGTACATACAAACCAACGCAAATCATATACTCTTACAATAGGAATGCCTTCTGCTACACGCTTGGACATGGTTTCGTCTCGTCTCGACCCTTCCATTATCTTCTTTTCAACTCAGTCTCATTCTAAACCAGCTTCTTTGTCGCTCAACTCAGCTTTTGCCGTGCATGGAATTCTATCTGGACGACCCATGGTGTGTTGCTATCGCATACAGTCAAAGAATAGATGAGGCGTGAAGAGAAGATTATACCGTGTTATTGGCGAAGAAGAGTGCACGAGAGAAATCAACTCAGCTAAGGATTGGTGCTTAACAGCGGTGAAGGTAATGCTGCTTCAGTATTGTAGTCAAAACTCGAGAGACTGGTGGTGAGCTTAAGAAGAGCAATATCGAGACAGAGGAAGGCCTACTCTGAGAACACTACCAAGAGACAACAGTGGTGAGAGCAGGCAGTGAGATGGCGGGCAGTATGTGCTGAGAGATCCACCTCACTCCATAACAGCAACACTAACCCCAAAGCAACAGCCACCGGAAAACAGCGCCTTTACGTGAAAGAGACCACTTGCTTGATCTCACCCCTGGTGATGTTGGTGTTTAATTATCGCCCAAAATATCCATCTCTCTGCAATCGGTGGGATGGCGCAGCGGTAAAGGGGTTAAAGCTGGGGATTTTTCTGAGCTCCCTTTACTGACGGTCATCAGGCTCCCCCTTATACTCTGAACTCGCGGGATGAGTAGGCCCTTGCCGGACCCACCACCCACCTACTAACTACTAACACCAATCCCGGAGCAGGACGTGACTAAACGTGACGTGACTGTGTGACTGTGTGACTGAGCCCATACCCACCACCCACCTACTAGCCCCAAACCCGAAGCAGAACGTGACATGACGTGACTGTGTGACTGAGCCCATACCTGGACCCCAGATCGCCCCTTATGCGTGACATGTTGAAGTCTCTTCGTTTTCAGAGTATATGGGATGGGGCACCACCATTGTACAGATATACCTACCCGGGCAACCACACCTGGTAACGGGGAGCTGTTTTTGCTATCTTTGATGACCAAGGGTTAGATATACATTGGGAAAGGGTAGATAGAGGTGTTCTTCCAGCCGGGTGTTCAAGATGAGCTGACATTTAGGGGGTCTGAAAGTTCATATTGGATGTGAGAGATACTAATATCGGCAGCGGTGTCGAACCTGTAGGTGTGTCTGTGCTGAACCAAGTACCCTAGCGGAGAGGGAAAAGTTTGTGTTGTGAAATTGGTGGTCGTATGTAGGTTGGTGTGAGTGGGGGATGCAGTTTCCAAATAGTGGGGATTGGAGGGTGAGGCTTGGGGAAGAGTTGGGGGAGGCAGACCCAACTTTCCCAAGATCCTGGGAAGCAAAATGGTGGCTGAAGTTGTGGCTGTGTCTCTCCAAGTTCAATTCCCTCACAAGGCAATCTTTTTTTTGCATTCTTGTGCATTTCTTTCTCGCAATGCTCTTGCATCCTCGTGAGGATTGGATGCCCTACTCGTTGACAATCTTGTTGAGTTCTGTGCTTTCTAATATTGATAATTGAACCAACCCATGGTCTTACAGAGTTTCCTATTTCGACAGTTTCGTCTCCATCTTTTGCTTTCTCAACGTGTTGCTTTCCGCTCTTTTGACCTATAACCCGTTGATTTCTTCCCATGAATTTGAAATCCCTGTCAGCCATCGCAATAGGGCAAAAAGATGTAGATCCGAACCAGAAAAATAATTTAGGAATCAACATTGAATGATATAGTTGGCCACCATCTCTGTGAGGTCGTTCAAAATTTAAAAGGGTCATGCTGTAGTCTTCGTCTTCTGAGGAACAACCATGCAGTATACAGGTGAGAGAGCTGCCTTGCAAGGGCGATCATTCTAGAAAGAAATTGGAATAGTTGTTCTAGAGAATGCATGCCAGCTTCGGAGCTTGGCTACTTTGTACCTCGAAGGAACAGTTCTTGGAATTGTCAGCTGAAGGATGCACCCCGCGCTCGCTACCCCTCATCTTTTATTTTTCTCATTTGTGTCCGTCGTCCATCCGGAATATTCACTTGCCTATATTTTGCCAGTACATCTGCAATTCTAACGTTGATCCCGCAGGCAGCATAATCGAAAATGTCCTCCAAAGGAATCCCCATCCTCATGTACGGCCGCGGCGTCCAAATGGCGAACGGCATTTCAGCAGTTCTCGCCCCCAAATACGACAGTAAGATAAATCATTCCATCCTTTTCGTTTGTCTAAACTCTTCGCCTTACCAAAGCTCAGTGATCCACTTCTGCCTCAACGCCGAAACCGCACAATCCGAATTCAAGGCCGTCCTGAACGGCGACCTTGTCACTCCAAGCTCCGGCGCAGGAAGCAACAAGGACCGACAGCCTGCGGAAAGGAAAAGCCCCGTTGCAATTGCCATCGGTGGCGGTATCCCTGAGGAAGAGGTCGAGGCCCTTAAGGGATTACTTGGTCCTGAGAAGTCGAACAGCATCAAATGGACCAAGGTCACGCCGGCGGAGGGCCAGGCGGCGGGAGGTCCTCAGCCTGAGAACATTGGGCCATTGGTCATGAAGAAGCTTGATGAGGCTTTGGGAGAGTAATGATACACGTATACTGGCAGAATAGTGATGAAATGCTTTCTCAAAAGTGCTGGGCTGGTCCATGTACCATAATCGATATTCCTCCTCTCAACCCTTAATGACCTAAATCGCTTCTTGACAACTGTTTAGAGTGCACAATGAGGATCGTTTCTTGGGCTGCAACGGTACCTGACCCTGAGCCACCTTCTTTAGCATGGTCAGATCCGAGTGAATAAATAAAACCCTTGTTTCTCCATTCTTGCTGAAGCTTCACCTATCAAATAAGACACCATCGAAGTGAAGACGGGAAGGGATGGGAATGGATGGCATGAAATGGATACGGTAAGGTTGTGTTCATTTTGGCCGGGGGAAGGATTTGTCGAGTCGCTTGAAGTTGCCCACTCCAGCCGCTGGAATACGGTAGCAGTACTCTGATTGCCAGGACGAAGACCTCCATTGCCACAACAGCACCATGTCCGGCCCACAGCGACAGAGCGCCGACTCCCTGCATTACCCCCACCAATCTCTCCAGGCATCCGAAGACGAGGACGACGACGATAACAGCCAGGAGAACTCCCAGGCCCTCCCCGATCTCGACGTCCCCGTCCCCGTCCAGGGCGTCCGCTACAACAATTTCGAGGAACTTCGCCATGCCATCTCAGCATGGAGTCTCCGCGACAAATTCCTCTCCCGATGCCACAAGAAAGATATAACCCGCGCGATATACATATGCCGCCAGCATGCCACGGGCTGCCCGTGGAGAGTACGCGCCAATGTCGCCAAAGATGAGACCGGCACCATCATAGTGACCGGCGTCCATCCCGAGCATACATGTACACCGAGCGGTCTCCTTCAGGGGGACGCGAAGGCGAAATACGCAAAGAGAGGCGTCCAGTACACACAGCGATGGGTGCGAGATGCCATTGGCAGGATAGGCATGACTATCACCC
Source organism: Aulographum hederae CBS 113979 (assembly GCA_010015705.1). Lineage (NCBI taxonomy): Eukaryota > Fungi > Ascomycota > Dothideomycetes > Aulographales > Aulographaceae > Aulographum > Aulographum hederae. Next base: position 181,341 of record ML977153.1, read on the forward strand.
CCGACACCGAACCAAAGGACATCATTGAGATGATAGCCGAACGGTTCGGGGAGAGGATAGGAGACCGCCTCGCCCGCAAGGTCAAGACCAGTTTGCTGGTTTCCCAAGGCCACGCGCAGCCGCCGCCATTGGACAAGCCTGGACGGCCGAGTAGAGCTGCCTTGGAACAGAGGCAAAGGGAGATGCAGGAAGCCATGGAGCAGAGGAGGATACAAGACAGGATTTCTCGCGAACATGAAGAACCTCTTACCTTCAGTCATCCTGTGGGAGTTGCCCCTGCAGGAATGGGCGCAAGTGCCGAGCCGCCCGTGGTGGAAGAGGAGAGGCCGTTCGTCTTTGAGAGCGGATTTCGAGTGATTGGGCCTACCGCCGGCATGCCGAGACCGCCGAACCCAAGTCTGATGCAAGCACGATTGAGAGAGACGCCCACGACAAATTCCACGGTCAATGGTATGAGCATGTCTCCAAGTTTTGAGACGAGACCTTGTCGATGTTGCGCCGGGACTGGAGTCTTACCGGTGAATTCGACAGCGGACCAACCTATAATGAGCTCTCCCGCACAGCCGCAGCAGCCCCAGGGAGAAGACGAGCTTCAGCTACTCCAACAACAGGTAGTGCTTATCTCAAGGCAACTATCTGTTATGCAGCGGCGAAGGACACGAGGATGAGATTCGGAGTCGGCACTGAACTCACAAATATGCTTCGAGATAGGCACATCACGACCCCTTTGTACCTCCGTCAGGACCGGACAACTCGGGAGAAAGGCTGCGTGGCACATGTACGAAGAAGCAGCATCCGTCAAACACGCCTGGAAAGAGGCGAGGACGGCTTGAGAGCATCAAATTCTCTTCCACACACTGCCCTTACATCTCCCGATTAATGTACCTGCGAATCTTCGGACACACACATCTCTCCCTATACTCCGTCTGGCCAAACCAAGCATCTTTCTCTAGAAGTTCTAGACCCGCACATCATCCACAGCATCCTCCTCAACTCTCTCCCGCTCTCTCCTCCTCCCTCAGCCTGCTCCTAACGTCCATAACTGCCTTCCCCAGTAAATTCTCTCCCCAGGCTTCCCGATTCCCGTCTGCGTTCGCCTCGCCAAATCCAACTCCCCAAATCCGATCAAACGGCGAAGCTTCCACAAGCTCGCGATCTCCGGTTGCGAGCAGCTTCGCGCGGAGAGTTGATCCTTCGACAGACTTGGTGAATTTGTAATAGTTCCCCTCGGTGACTATGCGGAGTTTTTCTGGGCGATGAAGAGGTTTAGATTCAGATCTGGCTTCTTTGGTGGTGATGGTTGTCCTGGATTGCGTGTACCTTTATCCCATGTCCTCAAGTCGAATCTCTTGACTTGCCGACCTAACTTTTTGTGTTCTTCTGGAGTTTTGGCTTGGAGCATTTTGGCAGCAATATCCTGTTTATAGTATCAGTAATTAATTGGCCGCCTTGTGCTAGTCTGTGCCCGCCTGTACAGCGAGTCCATAGCAAAATAATTGAAGTAGAGTTTCCGGAGGCTTGAAAAGCGAATCACATCTTACCTCATCCCCAAACAACTTCGCCTTTGACACCATCATCCATTCCTCTGCAGTGCGGTACGTGACTCCTTTATGTTCAAAAGAACAAGGATACCACTGCGACAGAAAATCGTAGGGGTGATTGAATTCGCGCCAGAAGTAGACAGATCTTGAGTTTTGATCGGTGGGCATAATGGCGTGCAAAAGTTTTTTGCCGGGCTAGAAGTCTCTACCTACGAGATCAAGGGAGCTAGCTCCAAATGTTTGTTGATAAGTTGCTCCGACTTTTGTTTGTATGGAGGGTCCTTTTAGATGTAGCGGTTTGGGCGGCCGAATGGAAGTACCACAGCGGGCGTCATCCCAAGTCATGACCGCATTTACCGCATTCATACACAATTTCAATCCACGTAGGCCTCCACCATGAATGAACCTTAGCATTGATCAAGAGGCAAACACTTCACAAAACTTCGAATCTGATCATGTACAAGCAATTTATTACTTAGAAGGCATCAAGCATCTCGTTACGCCATCAAAGAAAGACCGACCCAATCCAATCCCACTAAGCCCTCAAATGAGCGAACATATACCAACCTACCACCAATCCATAATTTCCCTCTTCATTCGTATTTACAAAGCTCACCACATAATTCCTCGTCAATAGCACCACCACCTACCAAAGTGATATTTTTTTCTCATTCCATCAATTTCATCGGTGTCGACCAGCCTCTTAACAAGCCTGCAAGTAGTTACTCGGGACCAAACCGGCCCTCCCCTTCTTGCCCGTCACCTCCGCCTCCCACCACCCGTCATCCTGATGTCTGATCACAGCCAGAACGTCGCCTTTAGCAAAGCTCAGTTCCTCGGGGATCGCCGCTTGGTACATGTACATCGCGCGAGCTGTGATTGATGTTAGCAATCCAACCTTCCTAGGAAGAATCTTTGTAGGAGCCAAACTTACCATAATGAAGAACTGGCCTCCCATCCTTCGTCAAGTTCTCCGCAACACTCTTGCTCCTGACGCGGCTGACCTGCCCTTGCCCACCAGCGCCAGCAGCGTTCTCAGAGTGAGAGGGATAAAACGCGCTCCCCGGCCTTCCCATACCAGCACCAGGACGTCCCCTCATGCTGCCTCCGAAGCCCGCATCTGGCTGCGAACCAGCAGGTGCAAGCTGGAGCGCCATGTCAGCCCTGCTGCTACCCGGACGCTCCTGTTGCTGGCGGTACTGCTGCTGCATGGGATTCGGCGATACACCGCGCGACATAGGCTGTTGCTGTTGGCCAGGAGAGCCGCCACGGGAGGAGCCCCAGCTGCCGTAGCCCTCGCGCTGTTGAGGTTTGGCTGGGCTGGCGTGGTTGGACTGCTGGCCGCGCGGTTGCTGGCCGCCGTAAGGGTTCGGAGATGGAGCACGGTAGCTTCCATGGCCATGCTGCTGCTGAGGGTCGCTGTAGAGATTGGGTCGCGGGCTAGTCGCGCGAGGTGGAGCAGGACTGGTTGCGCGAGGAATTGCGTCTTGGGTCTGGCCGTTCCGAGTGCCTGGCCTGGACTGGGGTTGTCCTCCGCGGGGTGGCTGCTGGCCCCTCTGGGATGAGTTGAACATGTTCGCCGTCTGGTCGATGTATTTCTGGGTCGTCTGCTGCATCTGGCGCGATGTGAAGGCTGGCTGTGGAGCCCCCAGACGGCTCACGGGCGGGTCGTACTGTGGTGGAGGCGTACCGCGAGGAGCGTTGGCGAAGGGAGTGGGAACTCCATTGACAGGCGTAGCGGATTTGCTTGAAGCTCCTGGAGGAGCAGGCGTGGCCAGGCCGTGGAAGCGATCGGCGGAGACACGATCCATAGGCTGCTTGGTGACGACTTTTAGCTCCTCAAGAGCGGCAGCAATGGGGTCGAGAGCATCTTGGACAGGCTGGCTCTTTGCATGGGTGCTCTCCTGCGCGTCGGGAGACGCGACGTCAAAAACATTGTTACCGACGTTGAGCTGGAAGTTCGCCCGTGGATCAACAGGCTCTGGACTAGCAGAGCTGGCGGCTCCGAATCCTTGACCCTTCCCATATCGTGCAGGACGATTTGGGCTTGGGTTGTCGGTGGGTCCATTGCGTGCAGGCCCCCAAGTCCTATTTCGGCTCGCTGGTCGAGCAACAACAGGCTCCTTCTCGTGCTTGCTCCTCCGCCTAAATGGGCTGTTGAAGAATCCACTCCGCTTCTTTTGGACCTGCCTCTCGTCTCCACTCCCAGAGACGCCTGAAATTGCAGAGTCATTGAAGTGCTTCACGGGAGAGCGATTGCCACTGGTAGGCTCGATGCTAGAGAAGGACGTCGGATTAGAGTATTCACTCTGAGAGTCTCGGCTTCCAGGACGAATAGGGCTTGGCTGCGAGCTCCTCTCCGATGGCGGACCAATACGGCAGAACTGGGTCATACCATCCATAGGATAGGCGTTGTGTGGCACCTTCGGGACGTCTCCATATTGCTCTTGCTGGGCCTGCATCTGTGCTTGTTGACTTCCAGCGCGCTGATCCTTGCGTGTTGACTTGGGCTGGGGAGTTTGATCCTGATCAAAAGACAAGTCGGACTCGTTATGGCCCATCTCTTTGGCCAAGGAAGAGGACGGATCATGGTGGGAGTCGTAAACAGAAGGTTGAGGAGACGAAGTTCGAAACGCAGGATTGAGTGCTCGCTGGAACTGGGCAACAGAATAATTGCCATCCTCTGAGGTCTCTGAAGCAGTGTCGGCATCACCACGGCAGAAGTTAATGAACTTGGGGGGATCCGGAATCTCTTGGCCTGTGCCATTTTCACGGATGAAGCTGATGATGTCTTTCTCGACGTCACAGTCTTCCAGAGAAAGCCGGATTTTCTCGCAGGACTGTTGGAAGTCAGTATTAATCCAAAAGTTCCAAAGGAAACTACTCACCGCATCGTCGCTGACGCATACAGTCGAGGCAACGTTGGCAAAAGTCCACAAACTGCTCTTCATGAAGTCAATGCGTTCCTCCTCGAGATCCTGGAATTTCTGCGCCAAATTAGCGACTATTCGAGAATGCGACTGTCCTTGTGCAACTTACATCGCAAGCAGCTTTCCAGTCCCGATTCCAGCGACCAGTGGTCTCCTCAAGGGACTTGATGGAGGCTTCGTATTCGTTGCCTGTGCTTGACAACTGAATCTGCGTTTTCTCAAGCTTTGCCTTGTTCTTGCGCTCCTCTTGGCCCATGACCATGTGGCCTTGGGCAAGATAGCCCTTGATCTTTAGGCAGTCTTGTTCATACTTGTCGCGAGCCTGGCATCTGTTAACATCATGAACAGTATCCAAGAGTATTTCCTCTCGTACCTTGTTCGACGAAAGAGTTTGTTGCATCTTGACCTTCAGTAGCTTCTCAATCCCAGTTTGTACAATCTTCCGTCGCTCTTTGATTGATCCAGCAAAGGCTGCCAATGGCTCTTCCAGCTCCGTTTTCATTTTGCCAGCAATAGCTTGGTGAGACTTGCCCATGGACTCCACTTCTGCGCGGATGACATCGAGGGAGAGGCGCAGGGTGCCGGATTCGGATGAACCGAGAGGCTTACGCGCGAGGTTAAGGAGCTTGCGGGCATACTCTTCTTCGATGGCGGCGCGAGCTAGCAACAGTTAGTGAGAGAGACATAAGCAAGCTTCGCGATGTACCGTACCTGTGTAGAATGCTTTCAACTCATCTCCGGTCACCTTCGCATCGTGCATACGACCAAGGAGTGGTGAGACGCCTGCATCTTCTTTGCCCCAGAAATTGTTTGCAACTACACATCTGTCAGCACAATAGGGAGACACTGAGGACCTTGTGGAAGCTTACACGACAGTGATACCGAAGGCGGTTCGGTTACGGTGCCAGGCATTTCGCCTGGATGGAGAGCTGGTGCTCAACAAATACTATCAGGCGAGAGAGAGTCGAAGAGAATGATGGCTGTTGATTGATGTCGAGAAGAACGAAGCTCGGATGTTCAATACTGGAGAGAATGCTAAGTTGCAAGGACAGGGTTGGGTGACGATGTGTGGTGGTGGTTTTCTGGGGTTTGACGTTGTGTCAACACGGATCGTTGCTGCGGACAACCGCGCTTTCCGCTTTGGGCGATTCGGAGATCTCCACCTGGCAGTCGACGACTCTGCCAAGTCATCAACTCCAACCGCCGACCATCCCATCATCCTTCAACAACTCATCCCTCTGCAAATCAAGTCTCTAAAATATCCCAATTTACAGCCTTTGTATGAGTGGGTATGATGGTTATGCCGCTGTTTGTTCACATGAGACCTGGAAATGGTGTCCTACTTGGTCAGTCATACTGCGCTGCTTTCTCTTCATCAGCTGCCTCCCTTTCATCCTTTCACCACCACCAAAGCACAGCGCTTATCCTGTCCCTAGCAATACTGCATTACTGCCTTGAGCAACAGCGTCAGTATCCTTTCCAAACTTACCAGTCACTTTTGCAATGCTCTCTTCTTCAATGTCATGAACGCTTAAATACCTGATTGCTCCACGGCTAGACTTGATCTCTTGACCGTATCCACACTTGTCGAACCAACGCCTTGAGGTTGCTGGATCTACTACGAGTTGAGCAAAGCTATTGCAACAATTTCGGTTCCCAGTCATCATTTAAAAGCATGATGACTGGACGCCTTCAAGGTCACGGAGTAGATCGAAGTTCCCAAGATACTTAGGGAGGTTCATCGGAGTACCCATGCAGAAGCTCGCTGCTCGGCTGGAGGATGGCATTGATGGATGTACCTCCTGATTGTGTCGTCTGCGGCGCGTCCATTCTGTAACTGAATAGACTGAAGCTGGCAAGCTATTAAAATTTTGTATCGCATGAGAATCGCATGAAGCCCAAGTCTTCTGAGCTGACAGAATTGTTCAAATGAATTCTCATATTCCGTAGAACTACCTGACAGTGCAACGTTCCACCCAGCCCGATTATCAAATACCAATAGATGTTTGACCGAGATCAACTCGAATTCATGCTTTCTATTGCGATTCCAGCTGTAGTTGCAAGACTCCAAGGCATGCTAATTTGATGGGAGAAATTCGAAAAGACGTTCTGGTAGGAGAGGAGGCTTCTGAATGCTTGGCGTGGTTGGAGTTCCAGATAGAGGCCACTTTTCACATGACAAACTACCCGCATAAGTGGGCCTTGAATGCAACCGATTTTGCTTGTAAATGTTGGTGAAGACAGCAAATTGAGGAGAATGCATAGTTGTATCATCTGAAGAAAGGACCATCATTCAGGTCTGGCGGCTGACAATAACCTTTCAAGCTATTGTGCACGTGAGGAGCCTTGCGGGCGGCAGCAACTGGCAGATTGCCCTGAAAGGTCGTGGGGGCCTTGGCAGCGACCTCGAAGTTAGACCCAGCACGACCACCGCGATCCTCCACCCCACATCCTTTCACGACCGCAATCCTCTCCACCCTCTCGTCTCGACGGCGCATCTAATGGGATAGCTGTCTAGATGAGCAAGCCTATCCCCTGGAGCTCCTCAAGTCAGCAGCAGAGCGAGCGCCGCCGCCTCCCCCCAATCTCAACCTCGAACTCCGTCAACAACCCAGCAGCGTCCGGCTCCCTCGCGCAGTCGTCCACCGCAAACCAACCCCAACCGTCCACAATCCCCTCGTCCTCTACGCGTTCTCAGCATCAGAGCCGGAACTCGTCCATCTCGTCCTCCTCGACAGTCTTCTCGCCGCAGACCGGAACACAGCAGCATCAGGCCAATTTGCTGCTGTCTTCCGTGCGCGCCAGAAACATAGCTTCCTCATCGAATTCACCGCTGGCTTCCTCCGCCGCAGGTTTGTCTGCCGCATCGCAAGGTGGTGGTGTAGGTGCGAGCAGCGGCGGAGGAGGACCCTCAAAGCTAGCCCGAGCTTCACCTTCACTCTCCCAGTCGAGCGGCTCCCCCATCACAACAACCTCCAACCTCACCTCCGGCGCCAACAACTCCCAATCCCTCTCAAAGATTGTTATTGCACAAATATTCTTGCTCTTGAGCACGCTCAAGGACAATTCAGACAAGTTGAAGTGGGACACTCAGGCTGAGCAGATCCGGAAGGTCAGTGGTCACCGCGCGTGTCATTGATTCAAACATCGAACTAACCTGAGCACAGTTGATCGATTCGCACGGCATGGAGGTCTACTCCAAATACTTCCGCCGCCTTCTCACGAGCAACGCGGCGCAAATCTTCCCTCAGAGCAAAGGCACGGACAATGCGGGCACATACCAGATCCTCGTTGCTGAAGTCCAGAAGATCCGGCATGACCCACAACAAGCAGACAAGATTGCTGAGTCTTTGGACACGCCAGAGGGAGATCTGTTCCGTGATTTCGATATTGTGACGTTCATGGATCACTTCAAGATGGATCCTGCAGAACGGCTCACGCTCGCGTTGTCATTGCGCCGCACCTCTAAAGCCGATTTGCGCAATAAAGGCAAGTGCAACTCTTGCAACTCGACGATTGACGACCTTACTGACCGTTTTACAGGTGATACCATCATCCAGCAGACCTACGGGCCTTTCACCCGCATGCTTTCAGATCCAGACAATCAGGAAGACGATGTCAGCCTCCCAATCTTGGTTTCCATCATCGAGAAAACCCTGCAAGACCCACCTCACACTTGGAACGATGATTCCCGGATGCAATTGCACAATGCCATCAATCTGCGATACACGAAGTACGGTATGGCTGTCCCAGCAGAGGTTAGGGCTGCCGTGCATCTGGAAGAGCTTTTGAGTGTCGGAAACCCGCTTGTTCGACTCGTGCAACGGAGCAGTCCACGAAGCACTTCCAGCCTGGATGCTTGCAAGGACATGCTTGCCTCCGCAGAGACCCAACATATCAACTACACTCAGGTGGCCTGCGTGCTGCTGTATATGGTTATCAGCAGGACAGAGCCACCGTACAACCCGTCTATGTTTGTGGAGGCATTGCGTGACCATCGATCAGGAAAGCGACTCGATTGGCAAGATGTTGTGCATGCTTTCGATCGCGAAGGTCTGGGCATCACCAAGTCTCAATTCCTGAGCCTCTATCGCGCACTTCTCCCACTGGCACAAGAATACGAGAACTTCGACATTCAGTTGCTGTGGGGTGGCAAATGGGCCTATGATGACACTCAGCTGTCGTTCATTGTTGCCTTCCTCTCATGCACTCCCACTGAGCTGGACGCGACTGAAATTCCCCGACTTCGAAAGGCGTTTACGGTCGAAGACTTCGAAGATGCTTCCGAAGAGGTCAAGTCTTGTGCTGTCAATGCAGTCCGCCATCCTCTCGTATCGCTGGACGCAACTTCTGTCCTTTTCCATCTCATATTCAAGAATCAGGACACCTACAACCACGCTCAGAGTCTTGGCATTCCAGAGACTGTCATCAATACCAACACAGGGATCTTCGTGGTTTCTGCTTCAGCAGCTCCGAAGCCATGGGGCGGATTGCAAGATCAAGCTCTGAAACAACTGTTCTTCCCGTTTCTCCACAAAAACTTACCGGACTACAATTTCGTGCTGTGTGGGCTGTGGAAGCGCGACACTCCTTGGCTTGCTCAGCGGCTCGTGGATATGTACATGCGAAACCCCATGACGCTGCTCCTTGTCCTCGAGCACGCACAGGAAAATGGATGGCTAGAAGCTTTGTCTCACATGAACAATGAGCTTAGTCTGGACCTCATCGCAGCAGCTGATGGCCACGGCATGATGGATATTGGAGCCTGGGCAGAAGAGGTTTTTCCCACGATCCCAGAAGTCCTTTCTAGGGCTCTCTACACCTTTATCACTGGAAAAGCTACTCACGAATTGGAGGTTCAGCGTGAACGCAAGCCAGCAGAAACCACACCACTCCGCATCCGCACTGTGCAGTCCATCATCAACTTCCTTGAAGGGAAAGTCGCGGACGACGAATTGACCAAGCTTGAGCGACAGTGCATCCAAACCTACCCGCGCTTGATCAACTACGGTGGCGCTTTTGACGAGATAATTGATGCAAATGGTAAAGACGGCCACACAATTTCTCCTGACGCGGACGCAATGATGCAGGATCATTTCAAGAAGCTTTACTCTGGCGACATCAAGATCGAGGCTTTCATCCAGTCGCTCCGCACATACAAGATGTCAGAGGACCCGTTGGAGCAAGACCTATTCGCTTGCATGATTTCTGGACTATTCGACGAATATTCTTGCTTCGGAGAATATCCTCTTGAGGCATTGGCAACCACCGCCGTTCTGTTTGGATCCATCATCAACTTCGACCTGCTCTCTCGTGTGGCTTTGCAAGCTGCACTTTCCATGGTGCTCGACGCAGTTTCTCAACATCCACCGGAGGATTCCATGTTCAAGTTCGGCCTCCAGGCGCTGGTAAATTTTAGGTCTCGACTTTCCGACTGGCCAACCTTCTGCCTTCAGCTCATGCACGTGGATCACCTGCGAGGAACTGAAGTGTGGACCCAGCTGGAAGAAGTTGCTCGGCAGGTTGAAGGAGGCGACGTGAATGGCGAACCAAATGGCTTCTTGCTCACCAATGGAAACGCCGACGATCTCTTGCCCCAAGAAATTGCCGTTCCTGATTTCTCCTGCCTCGATGTCGATTCCGCGGTCAATGGAGATGCGTACGATGAGCCAAACGAAGAGGTTCAGGACAAGGTGCTGTTTGTGTTGAACAACATTTCTGAGCGCAACCTCAACGACAAGTTGAAGGATTTGAAGGAGGCGTTGACAGAGGAGCATCACCGGTGGTTTGCGCAGTATCTTGTCGCCGAAAGGGCGAAGGTCCAGCCGAACTTCCAGCAGCTTTATCTCGAGATGCTTCGCTTGTTCAACAACAAAACGTTGTGGGCCGAAGTCTTGCGCGAGACCTACGTCGCGAGCTTCGCAATGTTGAATGCAGAAGCCAGCATGAACTCCTCAACAGAGCGATCCCATCTCAAGAACTTGGCAAACTGGCTAGGCTCACTCACGCTTGCTCGTGATCGCCCGATCAAGTTCAAGAACATTTCATTCAAGGATCTGCTGCTGGAAGGCCATGAGACGGACCGGTTGGTGGTTGTCATTCCGTTCACCTGCAAAGTCATCTCGAAAGTCGGCAAGTCCGCCATCTACAAGCCGCCAAACCCATGGACGATGGAAATCATTGAGATCCTTGTCGAACTTTATCGCTTCATTGAGATGAAGTTGAATCTGAAGTTCGAAATTGAAGTCATGTGTTCCGAACTTGGCCTAGTTCAAGAGGAAATTGAGCCTTCGACCGCCATCCGCTCTCGCCAAAACGAGCAAGTTGTGGATGAGTATTTGCAGCCTGTTCTCCCTCCGGAAGGACTTGACCCTGGTTTTGGAGACATGTCTTTGGTTGGCCTCAACCGCGCTCGAGGTGCTCATGAGCGCTTCTCACCTGGAGCTATTCAAGCTAGCCTCCCCGACTTCCAGTCTCTCCTCAGCTTTCCGCCATCCTCAAGTCAGCCGGCGGCTCAAATGCGCCTCCGTCAAGTTCTTCTCCAAGCTGCTCAGAATGCGATTTCTGAAATTATCGCCCCGGTTGTTGAGCGCTCCGTCACCATTGCGGCTATTTCAGCTTCTCAACTAGTCACCAAAGACTTCGCCACCGAGCTGGATGAGGTGAAGCTTCGAGAAGCTGCACACAGCGTTGTCAAGGCGCTTTCCGGAAGTTTGGCCTTGGTCACTTGCAAAGAGCCACTTCGCATGACCATCACCAACAATATTCGCATCCTTGCAGCCCGAGACCTTCAAGAGCAGGCTTTGCCTGAAGGCTTGATCCTCATGTTTGTCAATGACAACCTGGACCTCATCTGCAGTCTCGTTGAACAGGCCGCTGAGACGCAATCTCAACCTGAAATTGATCTGCACATTGAAGAAGCCATTCGCTCGCGACAAAGGTACCGAGCCGGCCGCTCTTCAGAGCCGTTCATGGAGCCTCCGGTCAGCCGTTGGGCGACGGCAATTCCAGAGCCTTACAAGCAATCCAACGGAGGGCTCAACTCGGAGCAACTTGCAATCTACGAAGACTTTGCGCGCCAGTCCCGTGGATTGCCAGGCCATGCTGCAAACCCATCGCAAGACAGCGGACGCCAGGTCCCAGACGTCATCCAAGATCAACTGCCTCCAGTTCCCAATCTCCCCACTCCTGCTGAAGCTCCTGCAATTCCTCGTCAAGGCCCTCAAGCTCAGCTCATGGCTCCAGTCTCTGCGTTGCAAGCTCTCCAGGCGCAGGCGAACTCCAACGGCTTCATGGACCCTCTTGGCGATCGTGCGCAGGAACTGCTTATGGCTCTCCAGCGGGCGGCAAAGGAGGCCGCTGAAGAGTCCATCAAAGATCTAGGGCCTGCTGCACCAACCCGAGAGATCTACGAGCAATTGCTCCAAGTTGTTGCCACTACCGGCCTTCCGCATAGGGACCACCTGGCACTCACTATTGCCGGCAAGGTTACCAACATGCTCTATGCGGAGGCTTCCCGACGTATTGAAGTCGAGGTTTTGGTGCAGTTGTTGACCCATCTTTGCCAACTCTCAGTGCAAGCGGCGCGCCAAATCATCATCTGGCTGGCTGGCATCGAAGACGATCGCATCTTCAACTATACGGTCACTGTGGCGCTCATCGAAGCTGAGCTTATCGATGTTCGGCGTGTCGATATGACGATTGCCCGTGCCTTGAAAGAGCGAAGGATCGGAGCTGTGGACTTCCTCCAAGAGGTGGCGGACGCCATGTTCCTCAACGACCGCCCTTCGGCTGTGCGTTCAGACTTCGCTGTCAGCTTTGAAGCTCTGACCCAGTGGTTGGCAGAAGAGCCTGAGCTTGAAGTGACGAAGCGGATGTTTTCCAAGCTGCAAGTTCAGGGTGACAACGTCGTGCCACCTCCTCCCTCTGGCAACAAGCAGGATCAACTGGAATACATTTTCGATGAGTGGAATCATCTTGCCCAGTCTGATGGCGACGAGACTGGCGCTTCCGCTTTTGTGCATCAATTGTACGCCAGGCACGTTCTGAAGGACAAGGACACGTGTGCATATTTCATCCGGGTCTGCATTGATTCTTCAATCAACTCATATGAACAGGAGGAGCAGAACCCATATGGCACGCTCGACTCTGCCTATGTCCAGATTGATGCCCTGGCCCGATTGATTGTCTCGATCGTGCTCTACCAGATTGATCATGAAAGCGCCGAGCGCCCTGGCATGGCGAAGTGCTTCGATAGCATGCTCAGCATGGTTGCACTCGTCCTTTGCCACCAGCATCGTACCCGTGGCGAGCGATTCAACCAGAAGATCTACTTCAGACTTTTCTCGAGCGTTCTCTGTGAATTGCACCGCATGAGCAGCGCGCTTGGCACATCCGAGAAAGAGATCATGATTGTCTTTTCGCGTGCGCTGCTCGCTCTGCAGCCCGATTTCTTCCCCGGGTTCGCATTTGCTTGGCTGGGTCTCGTCTCTCACCGGGTCTTCATGCCCGCGATGCTTCGAAACGCTGCCGATGTCGGCATCGAGGCCTATTCAAAGATCATGGAAGCACTCCTGACATCGGTGGGCGTGATGTTGAAGCCTAATACTCCGTCCGGCGTTTCTCGCGACTTCTATCGCGCCGTTCTGAAAGTTCTGCTGATCCTCCACCACGACTTCCCGGAATTCCTGTCGGAACATCACGTCAGTCTCTGCAATATCATCCCCACTCGTTGCGTCCAGCTCCGAAATTTGATTGTGAGCGCGTACCCAGCCTCGATTCCCGAGCTTCCTGATCCGTTCAGCGCTGGCCTCAAGGTCGATCGAATCGAGGAGATTAGGAATGAACCCCTCATCCGCTACGATATTGAGGCGCCTCTTGACCAGGCCGGCATCAAGGACATCCTCGATGGCTTGATGCGCAGCACAGAGCAAAGCGCTGAGGCTTTGAGTAAAGTCTGCCATGCAACCTACGCTCCCACGGAGTCATCGTCCGCCAACGTCAACCTCCCACTTCTGAGCTCAATCGTTCTCTACATCTGCAAAAAGGCTCTCTCGGCCGCTGGCACAAAGACGGCCACGTTTGTTGCGAACTCGCCTGAGGCCAAACTCCTTGAGAATCTTGCGAAGCAACTTCCTGTGGAATGCCGCTTCTTCTATATCAACGTCATTCTCAATCAGCTCCGATACCCGAACAGCCATACGCATTACTTCAGCTATGCCTTGCTGCATATTTTCGGTGCTCCAGGCTCGGATCAGCCGGGGGTTGAGCTTCAGGAGCTCATCACGCGCGCTTTGCTCGAGCGTCTCTTGGTCCACAGGCCACACCCATGGGGTCTCATCATTACACTCTTGGAGATCATCAAGAACCCGACTTACCAGTTTTGGGATCTTGACTTTGTCAAGGCTGCCCCTGAAGTAAGCCGTAGTGTTCGCTCCTATCTTGGATAAAAACTGACGCATGGCAACAGGTCGAACGCCTCTTTGGCACACTCTTCAGCCATATGACAAACAATCAAAGCCCACGACCTCTCGCCTAAAGCATCACACGGAGTGAAGGGTTCGATATGATGCCATGCATGCTTATGGGCGTTTTTCACGGTTGATGAGAGATCGGCTAGGTCTCTCGGATGATGAGCAAGCGGTCGATGGTCTATTCCTTGTTCTGGAGGCTTCGACAGTGCCTGCTTAATGGTGTATCACTACACTCGGTTTGTTTCTGCATCCGCGGCGGTGTTTATCATTCTTCCGCGTGGAACTTCTGCATGGACGGGCGAATCGGGAAGGGTCTTGCAGATAGCTTCATTTCTTTCCTTTCTCTTTCTTCTCTTCCAGCGGGAGCCTCACGGGGAGGGCGCTGCGTGTTCATGGATCGTGGAGGCTGCAAGTGGCGCCGGAATAAGGGTCATTTCTATCTCCTTCAAAAAAAGCATGGCGTGTGGTTTTCTCTCTCTCTCACACTTCTACTTCTCTGGTGCAAGGCAAGGGCGTGGTGGCATGGCATTCTATGTAGATTATTTATTCACAGGGGCCAGATGCGTGATGGAATGCACGCATGTAGGATAGCCACCTAGATACCTAATGGATCTCCTTGCTAGTAGTCTCGACGTCTTTGCAGGCCAATGATACTGAGTGTGTGATATGATCGTGACGGTCTTGGAAGCACCAGAACATGGGATAGGAGTGTTGATGCACACATGGCGGGGTTCGCGGGGAGGACATGGATTCCCCCTGATGCCCCAGATTCAGGCACGATTATCTGGGGTACGCAGTGGGTGCAAGGACTCGTCGAACAAACCCAGGTGGTTTTCAAAAAACACTTTGAGTGGTTTTCGGAAGACACGTTTCAATATGGTAGTTTTCGGAAAACACCTTTATAAGTGGGCGTTTTCAAAAAAACACCTTTAGCAGATTTCGAAAAACACATTAGCACACGCACTTTTTTTTACAAGATATTTTAATTCCAGATAGCTTTAGGGGTAGTCTGGGAGCTTATACTCCTTATAATATATTGGAAGTCGCATGATTTTGGGCTAAAATTCGAGTTTTCGAGGGTTTTATCGGTCGAGGACACTCAACCTACTGAGGGGTGATCCGTGGAACTTTGCCTTGTTGAAGGTTGATGTATCTAATCACAAGGTATGTATCCTCGAGGACTACGGAACCAATTCGAGAGACTTGGCTTTATCACTAATATCAAGAAACCGCCAATGCTATGCGACCGGACTCCACAATTTGTTCATCGTCGATTTATTTCTCTGATGCAATCTTGCACGCAGGGTGTTTACTCAGATTATATTATCTCATTCAACGTAATCAAGGCATGGAGGTGTGTAGTGTGAGCAATGAAGCAACATATGAACCTCGACAGAAGCAGACGAGTCCAGCTGGCACTCGGCCTTTTGTGCTCATGATCATCATCTTGTCCAATAAACGCCTCAGTCCCCATGATGCATCCGACGAGACCTCCCCAAACACCGCGCATATAACATCAAACCCTCTCATTTTTTCGTAGCAGGAGCCTCTGGTGCCAAGAATTACTTGCTCTTCACCTTGCTCTCATCAAAGACCCACACCCCGTTCGTCTTATCCGCATCGACCGCCTCGTTGAGTTTCTTTGCCAGCCCCTCAAAGGTCGGGCATTCCTCGACCCTCTTGAAATACCTACGCTCCCACTCGCGACCATCTTGCTGCTCTTTCTTTCGCAAATCCCGCTGGCTGTTCTCGATGACGCTCTTCTCCTGCCCCGTGGTGTCCATGTCGCCCTTGGCGATCGCAGCCGCGACCTTCTGCCACGCGCGGCGCGACTCCATGGGATCTTGCTCTTCAATCGAGGCCACGGAAAGCGGCGTTGTGCTTGTTTTCTTGCCCTCGAATTTCTCGACGACGGATTTTGATTTTGCGTCTTTGATGGAGAAGGCGTCGGACCATTGGCCATCGACGGTGTAGACGGGGTCCTTGGGCTTGCCGTCTGGGTAGATGGAGGCGGTGAAGCTGTTCTTCTTGCCCGAGAGCCAGCCTTTGCCGCTGTAGTCGATCTTGGTGGTGTAGCCCGAGGACGATTGGATGTAGCTGCAGCCGTTGAGCTCGACGTAAGGGGAGCCGGTGATGAGACCTTCAATGTGCAGAGCGGGAAGTGTGATGAGGTAGTCTTCGTTGTACTTGTCGATGTGGAGGACGGCGTGGCCGACTTGCTTGACGTTGATGGTATGGGAGAAGGACGCCTTTTGCGCGTTGTAGCCCTGCAGCTGTACGCCGTGCTTCTCGTTCCAAATGCAATAGGCGGTGACTGGGGGGTGATGGCTGACTTGCTCGCTGACGAGCTTGGTCTCTCCTGCTGCGTCTTCCCACTTGCCCAGGAACAGCTCGCCCAGGAATGGGTTGAGTGGCTTCTTCTCGCTGCCGAGCTTTTCGCTCCTCGAGCTATACTGCTGCTTCAGCGTGCTGAGAAACCACTTGGTGACCAGCATGGCGCGCTTTGCGGCATCATCTTCTGCGGCTGGGGCGACAAAGACGGAGGGGTGCTCGGCCCAGTACGAGCTGTACTCGACGAGGGAGGTGCTGGAGAGGATGAAGGGTGGGGCGGTCATGGACGAGAGATCGCCATTGAACGAGGCGATCGACTGTGTTGGTTGTCGCAGTCAGCAAAGTGGCCCATGGGGATTCGTTTTGCGCATTCATCGCATCTGGTAATTGTGCGCGTGCCTGGGGGGATTTCCATACCTTGAGAAACGAGCTCCAGGATCCCTTTGCCTGTGGCGGTACATCGCTGCCTTCCTTTGCCATGGTGCTTGTTAATTGTTTGGAGATATTTGGATCAGGTAAAGAAAGGTATGAGCTAGATGGGTGTGCGAAGCAGGATGGGGTTATGATATATGTAGGCAGGCGAGACAGTTAGGAGAGCGTTGCAGGTGAACAATTCCAATTTCAATGTTGGTTGGGAGGCGGTGCACTCTTCTGCCCAGATGGACACACGTCATTTGCCCAGCATGTCACAGCGTAACGTTAATACCCCAGAAAATCGTGCCTGCATCTGGGGCATCAGGGGTAATATTCGTTCGTCTTTCCGCCACAGGAAGTGCAAGCCACTCCTTAAACTCATCCCCATATCAGTCCCGAAAGTCTCTGCATACAGTAAAGTCTTTCCACCAAATAGCCACCAAGGAGGGTGGTGTACCCTCAGAGATCCATAACTGTCGGTAACTATTCAATGGGAATCACGTGTATTAGTTATCACAGTACCAAGCAGTGTGGCGTGAGCTAGCTCGCGCCACATCACTCTCCGTCCTCTTTGTATATACACTTCGATAGCCCCCTTTTCAATCAAGAATAAGACAACCAACACGAATCCAAAGACATACAGAGGCTCCACTGTCCATCATCGACAGCGGCGAGCTTTGTGTCAAGTGATTCGCGTGTGTCTAGCCACTATCTACTTCTATTGCATAGAAAGGTTTCCCGACAATAACTCACCCTCACGAATTTTAGGACCTCTTGTACCATTTTTCTCTAGGGAACGCCTCTTATTTCCAAAGAAAAAATTAGAGAAAAGAGGGGAAAACATGAGAAAAAGATGCTTTCCCTAAAGATCATTCAGAGTCTTCGGCAGCTTCTTCAAGTCTCTATTTTGTTGTCATGGGGTGGCGCCCTGGAAGACGAGGCTCTTAATTTTTAAAAATAAGAATCTGGTGTCCGTTCAACTCTTGTACCTATTCTGTCCGCTGCGGTCAGGCCGCGAGTCTACTCAGTAGGAACAGTCTGCGACTGAGTTGCACCGTCGGCGCCGGGCAGTGGGACCTGGGACTCGCCGCAAAAGCTCCCGTCAAGCACAAGATAATCGCAATCACGTGCAATTCCCTACGGTCCACGGCCATTGGCAAGAATCCCACCGGAGTTCCCTCTCTGAATCCTTGCAGCTGCAAGCAAACGAGCAGTTCCATCCTCATTCCTCCCCCTCCCACAAGCAGGACAAGCACGGCATTCCCCAAGATTCCCGTCGTCTCTAAGACTTCCTGCATGTTGGACCATTTAGAATGCGCGTCCTTCAAGGTTTATACGTGGCATGGGTGCGCGGGACGAAGTTTAGGTACGGATGAGGCATCTTGCCGCTTTAGAGCTCTACCGTACCGCTTTGGGACTGGGGCTCGGTTATCGCGTTTCGGGGAGGCGGCCGTATGGCCGTGATCGCCGACGCAAAGTTATGGTGGCAAGGCCCAAGGGGAGGGGAGGGAAGGTGGATCTTGGGGACGCCGTCTGTGGTGTAGATAGATAGGTATTTAAGACGTCCTCCGGCAGTGTGAAGTGAACTTGCTCGCTGTCTCTGGTCTTTAGAGATGAGACAATTGGACTCCGTACGCCATCTGATTCCTCAAAGTTTACCACTTCTGAGTCTTAAGCATTTGTATGCTCTGTCGATTTCTGGGGTCTTCTCTTGTTTTGAAGCATACCTCCTTGATACAATCATGCTTTAGGTGTACAGCGGCGGAGCGAGGTGGGACTTTTGAGTGCAAGTAAGGAAGCTCTCTCATAAGCACAATTTGAAGGTACGTAGACAATTCCCCTCGTTCAAATTTCGAGATGCCAATTCAGTCCGTTAAGATAGTGTTTCTTCTCCACTCAATATTGTAGTGCTTTCCATTGGGTCGGCTGTAGCATATAATTTTTTCAAGGGAAATCCACGTTCTTACTAACACAGGCAACATTACCGTGGCCCCTATTGGTCGAGCAAAAGTCCACGTTGGCCAATTCAGAGCCACTGGTACATTGATGGCATGGCAGAGCCTCATCCGGTGCTTCAGTTCCAATATATTGAGACCGTAGCTGCGGGCCCTTGGAGTGTCGTACCACATCATTAGCTGCCCTCAGCATCAGATCTTCCCACCACCGTCAATTTGAGTTTCTCCTTTTCAACCAGTCATTTCACATTGATTTCAGCGTCTCATTTGTCGTTCTTGTGATTCCGAACATCTCCTGTAGATGTTCATCTTGTACATTCGTTCCAGCAGTTGATTCTGGGTCATGAGAAGCTAGATCGCAACTGATATGTATGGGGCAGATTGGGATCCAGAGTCGGACCCGGCGCCGACGAAAAAGCGTTCCCATCCCACACGGGCCTGGCGACCTGGAGATGCGACAGATGGGTCTCATGATATGACCCAGGGATTGGAATCTGGGCCAACGGGGTCAGCAGGTGAGAGGGACATGTTGAGACTGGTCTATGGCCTACGTCCGGGACACTGGACGGCCCTTCGAACACCGGTGCGTATGGAAGCGGTCCATATGCCGTATAAGCCACGTTCGGATCCGCAAGTATTCTATCAGTAGACCCACCTGGGTCGTCTTCTACATCTTCCACGGCGCCCGAAGTAGCCTGCCCGACGGTGTCGTAAGTGTCTCTGGCCTGGTCTTGCAAAACTCTCCGCATCTGGTCGACGGATCGATCAGCGAAGCCTCGTTGCTGGATCTCTTGCGCGATGACAATGGCAGCGTCGCGCTTGTCCGTGGCAGCTATGAGAGGCAAGATGGATTTCATATCTTCCAGTTCCTGCTCCAGCCTTTTGACGCTCTTGCGCAGACCTCCTTGCCAGCGGTGTTCCGAGTCCATGTCGTAGTAGCACTGTGTGGGTCTTGAGAGGCAGGTGTTGCAGGCTGGGCGGTTTCCATTGCACTAACAAGACATTGTAAATCAGCGGATGGGTTCGAAAGAGCCAAGCAGACAGTGAGTGAGTAGCTTTGATGAGGAGAACTGACCTTTGTCTTCCGCTTCTTGCAGGGCACGCATGCGACTGCGGTGATGTGACTCCTTCTCGATATCAGCTTCCCTTGCGCCGAGCCCGATGCCGGTGTTAATTCGACGGGGGAGGTGAGAGTTGGAGACGTGACTCCCGGCTGGATATTCCTGAACATGACATTACGTTCGCGCGTGGCAGCGCTCGTCGGTCCGTCGTGGTCGTGTTTTAGGACCCCTCTGCGAGATAAGAGCCGGCCGTCTTCCAACTCGGCCGTCTCCCCCCATTGTCCGCCAGTTGAGCTGTTCGCGCCGAGCTTTCCATTCGATGGAGCATATACTTTCGTTGCCGCGGGTCTTCCAGACAAACTCCTTGTTAGCATGTAGCAGTGAGAGGCGCCAAATGGGCAGAAAAGGTAGTTACAAGCAAAAGAGCAATGGCAGGCGGGGGGCATACAGAGGCATGGGAGCAGCCATCAGTCCCAGGGAGGTTCCGTCATAAGGGCCGGACCGTGTACAGCGACATACACGAGGAGCTTCAATGTTTCTGCGGTGGACAGCAGTCTTGTAGTTGACTTGGGTTGGGTTGGACTGGACTGGCCTGCCATGATCTCGGGAACAGCTCCGGAAGCCATTCGCGGTGGTGGAAAGCCCTGCAACATTTCTCAGTCTGAGTGGCGGCGGAGTATACTCCTGACAGCAACGACGGTGACCATTCGCTAAGATATGGAGTGACGGCATCCATATAGAGTCGTCTCGATCCTCAGAAGCCACTCGCTGTCCTCTGGACGAATATGTTTTGCTATGTTGGTTGAGAGATGGTTTGCGGTCCGCGGTTGACTCGCCGAGTCCGCATGTGGGCAAGCCCATTCCCCCTTACGCCGTTGACAGTCAACCACCACAGCTCCCAGGAACCTATATTTCGCAGAGTATGACGGGCTTTTGACTTGGTTTGAATATACAAGCGAGTTTCAAATTAGAAGCATGATCTGAAAGTACTTCTACTTTGTCAGAAGATCTCTGAAGCCAGACGTACCGGAGGTTGCTCCGGTGGACGAGCAATATTCCGCCTTTTCGAGATATTTGCACGCGATTATTGTAATACCATACTCAGACTGACTGAAACCACACCGACAGCCTTGGAATGGAGCAGTCTATTTCACTGCTATAACAGTCGTGTCGTGGCCGACGTGGGCCAGAGTTAGCCAACCCACGATTGTCACGCTCAGAGAAACCTTCACCTCAAACCGGCAAGTGAGTAACATCAACTCTGTCCGTTTCTGCCATGACAAGACGCGTTCTTCTCGCTGTCGAACTATCAAAGGCGTCCACTCAAAGTTGCCGTGTTGGCATTCCCGGAGTGGTTCCAGTCAAGAGAGTTTAGAAAGTCAAACTCGAGGTCAACGCCAGAAGTACCCAGCAAAGTGTCCATATTGCCAAAGGCTGTGTCGAAATTGAGCCAGTCAGGAGTATCATCCGATACAGCAGCAGGGAGGCTCCCAGGACCAAGGGGCGTAGTCAAGCGGACAGTTTCCCTGCGATGAACACCTGCCGTGTCTCCATTTGCCGACGTTGCCTCATTGGTATGGGAGGGAAGATGATGGGATCTGGTATTGACATCAGAAGACGCCTTTACAAGAGCAGCTCTCCCGAGTTCCGCAATAACACCGGCTGACCACCATATCGGCTTCATCTTCTCCAGCAGATCGCAACAGACCTTGAGGTCATCCTTCGCTCTCGCTCTGTGGACATGTAGTTTACTCTGTCGAATCTGCCGGTACGCTACAGACATGCTCAGGGAAAGTGCATAAGGCACAACTGGCAGTGGAGGCAGATCGGTAGGGCATTCCTTGGTCAGAATCTGTATCACTCTGACGGCCGAGAGACTCTGCCTGTCATAAGAGGAGGTGCGGCGCACTGACGATCTGACCGATTCGGACTTGTGGGACAGCATGGCTACTGCGTGGTAGTATAGCTCCAAGGCTGCGAGTATGGGAGGATCGAGCTGGTCCTCGCCAACCATGCTTTCGAAGCTCGGGTATGGATCCTCCCATCCGGTGCAGGCTGGGTCATTGTTGGGTCGGTAGAACGGCATGATGTTGTCCAAGGTCTCTGATATCTGGAGCCAAACCCCGAATGCCGTGTGCCGCTGTTGGGGGTCTGATGTAAGCTTTTCGTTTTGGTTGTCTCGGTCATGAATTACAAGCGGTCTTCCGTTGATGCAACCGTTCATCCGATCGAGACTCCACAGACACCAGAATAGACGTTTGAGGTAGTCACTTTTGGGGTGTTTGTTACTCTGGTCAAACTGAAGGCCAATCGTATGGGCATGATGAATCGCTTGTGTCAGGTGCATTGAGGCTTGGAGAGCGCCGTCGTGGCCTTCATAGTAAAGAGACATCAATGCAAGCGATTGTATTAGCACTAGTCGATCAGTTTCCATGTTGGCGGCAAGGGCAGTTGTGACGGCGGAGTAGAGCCTCTTTGCAAAGTCCCGTGGCTCGAGTGGACCTCCTTCGCGGAGAACTAGATGTGGCCGAGCTTTATCGTGCTTTGAGGCGATGATCCACATGGCTTGAAGCAATACAAGAGATTGGACCCCCTTGCGGTATTTTCGTTCAAACTCGGATCGGTCCAGGATGGGAAGAATTGGGTGAACATAGTCCATGTATACCTTTACTAGTGTCTCCTGGTGGTGCGGCGGCGGAGCTTCAGTAACCCCCGAAGCATGAAGATAGGTCATCAAGGCTCGCTCCACCTCTTTGCTCTGCGGACGATCGATTCTATGAGATGTAATTCCTGGTTCGTCAATGGCGCTGTCGTTGCTGTTCTGGTCATTGGACGAAATCCAATAACCGCATTGATCCTGATAGAAGTGGTTTTTGACATGTTCGCGTAACACTGCCTCCGGATTCAGGTATCCCAGGAATCGTGGAGGTGTACTTTCAATGGCGTCTCGGTTCGTTGTCCGTTGCTCTTCTTCATCAGAATCTCGTCGTGCAACCGCCGCCGCCACTGTTTCTTCCACACTCAGGGCGCGTGAAGCATCCTCGCCATCATGGCTACTTGTAACAGCCTCCACCGAGGGAGCATGTTCAGAGAATGTATGGTTGCAGCGCTTCTATTTCCATGTCAACGCTGTATTTGATGGAAATATGGATGTTGTGGTTCGAGCGTGCGTCATACTTACCCTTATCTTCTTGCACGGTTCGCAAGCCTTGTGAACTCTCTTTCTTTTCCGAAAAGTTTCGCTGTCTAAGGGGAAGGTGATGATGCTGGACATTGTTTCTTTTGTGGCAGTGTAAGACCTGAAGATCAAATTGAATGGAGGTTCCCTAATCGGGTAAAATCGATTCGCCCCCTCTTGGCACCAACGTGATCCAGTAGTCCGCAAACAGACACTGAATGCCGACTCATTGCACAGTATGCGCGACTACAAATCAAGAGTAAATAGTGAAAGTGGCTACAGACTGGGCTGCACTCGTTCGCTATTCATACAAGTAATATACACACTACTCCCAAGACGAGCACGATCCCAATCCTTTCGAGCACACCAAAGCGAACTTGTCCTAAGACACCAAGCCATCTTTATGCGCTCACAGCGACTGGGTTCTTCTCCAAGCTCTCGTAAAGCTGTATTACCGAACCTATCAAGAAAGCAAATGATCCCCAAAAAGTAGAACACGATGCCTGGAATTGACTCCAACTGCTTGGGTCATAGCCGAAAGCAGGCGTCAAAGTAAACCCAATGCCTCCGATAGTGTTCCAGAACCCAATATGCCACCCCAGAGTACCCAACGCTGGTTTATACCAAGCTGTTTGTGTTTCAGCCATGAAAAGCGTCCCTGAAACTATAAAGCCGGTTCCTCCAATCACTTGTGGGGTCCAGTAAATGCCGTCTTCTAAGCCGAGACTCAAATGATCGAGGATGCCTGGTAGCGCCGTGAATCCAGATATCCAGAAAATGGTGGCACCGATAAGCTGGGATAGAGAGGCAAGAAACCCAATCTCGTACATATAGTGGGTCCTCAGATCTTCCCAAGACGGATACCACACCCAACTTTTCCGATTGTTGTTCGGAGAGGAGGAGGACTCCTTACCATTATGCTTTTCATGATCTTCAACTCCTTTACCGACGAGGTTCTTTCTGTTCAGATGATGATGAGTACAGTTGTTCGGCAAGATCTTTGGTACCGATCCCACTTCGTGTCCATGTTCATCAAGGGCATGCTCGACAGCCCACCCGAAGCAGCCAGTCCTGTTTTCATTGTAGGATTCGAGGATGAGAAGAATTGACCCGACTTCGAATATGGTGGCTCCAATGAACGCTGTGATACCGCCACCAACTAGCACCTCATTCTGGAATTCAGTGGCTTGTCTCAGAATGGGCAAGAAGACGAAGAAACCATTGATGACCCAGATGATGCTGCCCCACGTGAAGAGGTAGGCGACAAGCCACGAGATATCCCATACTGGATAACGCGTAACGATTCGGCCGATGCCTTTGCAAATTTCCCTCCAATGCGTCGTTGGTCGAGGGACACCTGAGCCTGGTAGTGCGGATTGGGGGCCTCTGATCTTCAGCTGGTGTCTTCCTTTTCGATTGTTGCGGGAGGCCCAGTGAAACTCCAGCGAGCCCGGTGAGTGGTGTTCTTGCGTGTTTTGGTGGGCGGACTGATTTTGTGATGCGATCGAGTTTTTGTTCTCGTCGGATGATTTCTCATGGTTGAAAACAGCTCGAGTTGGATTGAGGGTTTTGAATGGGCCATTTACTTGCTCATTCCTGATTTGCAGAGCATTCTCCTGTTGCAGTGGCCGGCGATCTGGATGAAATGTATCTCCCCGTGTCATTGATAGCCCAGGTTTGTCGAGTCGCGTCATAGGCGGCTTGCTTGCTTTGAAGTATAGAAGCTTCGGAGGAGAAAACAAAGAACTTTGAATGGCAATATGCTGTCAGAGAGAAGCGGGCCGGAGCTAGCTCTACCATCATATCGGGAATATTATAACTCCACCCAGGCTTTTGGAGAGAATAGCAAGAGAGGTATATTGTTATGTTGCAGGCAGAGAACCTAGGTTGCGTGCTTCTAAATGTCGTTGTTGATGTGGCTGGGGAGCACAGGGAGGTTGAGGCAAGGGAAGCTAAGTCCCCAAAAGGGTAAGCGCCCAACTCTAATTTAACCAACCTTAGCTCCAAGCCCGTGATCCAGGCGGAACATCAGCAACTCAAAATGACAAAGACACAACCACCATCCTCACCTATCACCACCTTTCCAGCCCATACACTGAGCAACGCTTCTATTTACAGCCTACCTAGCTACCTGAGATTCTCTCACCGGCGGGTAATGCAATGAGGTGGTGCTCCTGGATTGCATCTCGGACGAGCCAGCTTGGGCGGATTGGATCCAATGCTTGCAGTGGGTAATATGTCCTCACCAATAAAGCAGTCATTTTCCGCTTTTCCGCTTTTCCGCTTTGCGTCGTGGCCATTTCATTTCAAGCGCCCTTTCATGAAGGCCGAATAAAAATTTCAATGTCAACATGAACTCGCTGCTTCTCTTGTCCGTCATCAAATCATTTTACGCTTCTTCTCGTCGAGGATGAAGGCGGATATTACCCTACTTGTTCCTTCGCCTGCATCCAAATTCATGGATGACTTTTTTTATTCATCTAGCAAGAGGCTAAGAGGATACTGGATCTCGTTCGACAATACCTTGCGCAGGATGCAGCCACCTTTGATCACTCCAATTTCTGGGCTGTCGACTGTTCACTCAACTGGCACGTCGCTTTTGGTAAAAAAGAACTGCACACCTGAGAGATGATCCAGGCAGCCAGGACACCCACCCAACAAGGATGATCACCCATGACTGATGAGGCAGCTAATGGTGTTCTTCGTGCAAAGGTGGCATTCTCTACACACAGAAGCGATACCTGGATCAAGCCTATGACACTGATCCTCGCTGTTGTCCTCAACTTCTATGCCGTTCGTCCGTAACGTCATGGTCTAAAGCTCCCAACAGACCCAGTCAGCTCGCTGACACGTTGCTGATCGGTGCAATATACCATCGCGTGGGAATGTGCTCAGATTATGAGTATATCATGACGTTCAGCAGGCAATCTGGCTGAACAAGGCCGTGATCTTCCGAATGCTTCCAACACAGAAGACAACGCGCACCAATATAGGATCGTACGTGGGCTTGCGAACATTCCTGGCGCAATTACTACTTCTCTCTACATCATGTACTAGGTATGGGGCTGACTGGTAATGTGAAATTACTGATCCCCAATTCCGCAAAAGTCCAACTTGTTCTAGGGTAATGTTGATCTGAAAATATCAGTACAGCATCATGGATCTATTGATACCCGCGACACCGGGAGCGCAGACTCCGAGTTTCCGATACCGAGCACAACCTCATCTTGCAAGCAGAAAAGATCCCTACTGTAAGACTGATCTCCGATAAGGTGCTGACGTTTTCACATCACGTGCCGCAGCGCCGTATCTTTATTATCTTATCGACTCAGCAAATCATGACGTTGCCCTCAATATAGCAGTTCCATGTCACACTTCTGATAGGCCGTCTTTTCATAGCCGGCCCTCAGCAGAGATCATAAGCGGTGTGACATGTCCAGCAGATGTCAAATCCCCTTCCTAGTTCCCACAAATCGACTTTGCGCGATCGAATCCCTAACGTTATCTCGGCTGGTCAGGATGGGTCCGATGGGACTGGGTGCGTAGTGGGTCTTCTCTGCAACAGACGACAACCTAACTCGATCTATTTGCTTCAACTAGGCAGTTACCTTGTGAGTACCATGAATCACCATGCAGATTTCAATGAGAGGCCGTGTTTCGGAGGGCCTAAAGAAGAACCGCTGCAATATCGACCCCAACGCAAGGCTTCGCCGCTACAGGAGTCCAGAGATTGAATTCAGTGGTCAGATTGAACCACGTATCATCTACTATCGATAAGAAGACTTCTCCTAGCCTCTGACGGGATGGCGCAAAGAGGAACCCCACCATGCAGAGAACCAGGGCCGCGAAGCTTGGTAGTGGTCCTGGAAACTGCAGGCCACGCGCGTCGAGCTCCACGAACCAAAAAGTCAATCCCAATCGCGTGGAAGAATCCAAAAATGACAGGACTCGGGAAGGCGGCCGCGGACACTACCGCAGAGGAACCAAAAGCCTTAATTCGAGATACAAGGTGTGCATGCAATGACGGAGATGATAACTCTGCCATCAAGCCAGACAGAGTGCAGATGGCACTCATCCTTCGAAAGTTACTCGGTCGTGGGTCGCCCATTCTGAAGTTTGTTCGAAGTCACCGACGGCACGTCCCGCCTCGCCCCTCGAGGAGTCAGAATCCTGAACAGCTTGAGAAATTGTTGAGTTTGAGCTTCGGAGCAGGGTCGCAGCAGCTTTGCGAAAGAGTCCGCTCATCGCGCCGCTTGGACAGCATTTGCAGTGGAGATATGGTAGCGAGAGAAATGAACCATGGCGCTGTGCGCGGGACGCTACTATTGGCAGCCAACCGCCATCACGACAATGAAAATCAGGAGTCACAGTTGTGGTCATGATCCCATGATCCCCTCTCACGAAGGGAAAATGCGCCGCAAAATGCAAAAATGCAACAGAACGACGCCGACTCGGCGACTCCTGCAAACTTGCAAAGAAGTGTCCGAAGTACCGGTACCTACTATTGGCGGGAGCGACGGTGACTGCTCTTGTACTGTCCATGTACCTATTTGGCTTTCCCGTATTCGCAACTTTAATAGGGCAAAAGCAAAGAGCGACGATCCTCCGGCCGTTCATTAACCAGACGGGCAGCGGGCTAAAGCATGGGCCCAATCGCAGCACATGGAAGGAGAAGAAAAGAAAGTTGGGCTCCCAAATTGCACGTCAGCCAACGAGATGGCCTCGACGACGCCTTGTCCAAGGAAGGGCGGCCTTGCGCCTCATCGTTTCTAGAAGAAGCCGCACGCCAATCAAGCGCCAGAGCAAATTCAGCGCTGTCAGGTGCAAAAGCCTCTGCAAAGGAACAGCGATCCCACCATCCCTGTGCACGGCGTGACGGCGTCCGGGCGTCGTCTTTCTCGAAGACAAACTAGGCAACATCTGGATCATCACGTTTCGCCAAGGGATGACTTCGCAGATGCGGTGCGTGAGATCGGCCTCGCAGGCAGGCTCGCTCGCTCCTCCATCGTTGTTGCGGACCGGCCAAAGATAGATGCGCTGTGCCGCATAGAGTGGTCTACTGCTGCTAGTGAGGCTAGGGACAGCGACCACGATCTGCGTCGTCATATCGAAGGACTGGAAGAGTCGAACGACTGTCAGGATAGGACCCTCTCATCAGCATCACTCAGGACTCAGGAGTCTTTTCGTCATGGGTGCCGAGGCTGAGCAGTGAGAGATGTTTTTGGGGGGGCGACGTTGACGGTTGACGGTTGAAGACGTTCGGTTCATCAGCGGCTGACAAGCGATCCCTTGGGATGTTTCGAGGCAAGGTGGCTTTCTCGTACAACGGCCTCGACACGCACACACGCACACGCCAGAGTTGGACAAGTGACAAGCCGACAAGCGGCTAGAGGCGCTGGGAGGGTGTTGGCGGCTTGTCCACTCATCGACGCGGACGAATTCCTGGAGGAGGCGACAAGAAGACGCAGCTCGTCGGTGAGCAGCAGCAGCAGCCGTGGGACGCCGTTGGACGGGGTGACAAGGGCACAAGGCCATGCTTCATCTGCAAAGTTCTAGACGTGGCGTCTTTGGCTCTGCCAACCAGCAAGAGCAAATAGAGACTGGGAAAGGCAGAGGAGAACAGGGTCGGTCAAAGGGCTGTCGTACTCATCAGCGCGCCCACCACCCACCACTCACCAGGGCCACCACCCATCATCCATCACCCAGCCGGTTTTGGTTGGGCTCTGCAGCAAGCCGCATGGAGGGTTGCGACATTTTTCGCCTCCGCGCCTCGATACTCTGGTCTCTCACTCTGGCTTTTACCGCGCACGTCCGCGTCGGCGCGCATTGATTATCTTGGGGCTTGGGGATGGATTATCGATGCCGCCGCGGGCACCCTGACGCCAGCCTGCGCCATCCCTCGCTGGGCACTGGGCAAGCCGCTGAGCACTCCGGCTGGAGCAGGCAGAGGACTCAGGAGCCAACAGAGAGTCAGAGACGCAAAGCGAAACGACGCCTGCAGCTGCTGATGAGCACACGGCGGCCGTGCTGTTGGCTGGACAGGACAGGAGTCGAGGACCACAAGGAGTGACAGGACAGGCTGGGATCTTCCCCCCTCAACTCCCAGTCTCCCAAGCAGTGCTCCCCCAGTCCCCCCCAGTCCCCTTCAGCGCTCGCCGTGCTTCCCTGCTCCCTTGCACGCCCGCACAAGTCGAGTGTCAAATATGTGCTCCGAGCAATGCATGCAACCGGCAGCGAGCCAGACGCCCTTGGCGGAGGCTGGCGATGATTCGATGATTCGACGATTCGATGATTGATGATTCCCCAGGGCAACCCAGCGTCCCAGACTCCCAGCATGCATCAGGCCAGCGATGGTTCAGGAAAGAAATCGCTGGGACAGGCTGGGACTCTGCAACAGGTGGAAACCAGCGTCAGCCTGACATGGCATGACTGGAAAATCAGCGTGGCCCGTGGAAAATCCTGCACCCTCTGCGCCGGCGCCCCTGGGTCTGTTTGGCTGAAGGCCGCCTCAAGCCCGCCTCAAGCCCGCCCATGCTCCCGTCCGCAAGACTCATGCTAGTCTCTAGATGTCCTAGACAGCGCTAATGCGTTTCTGTTCTCGTCATAATTTCTATTCCAGCTAACCGTAGCCTGATCCTTCCCTCCAGCCCCAGTCCAGTGGCTGCCTTCGCCCTGTGCCAACGGCGCATCGAATATCTTAGCCTCTGAGCTTGCCGTGACCGTGGCCGGGGTGTGGCACCGTGCGAGACTGCGTGTGTGCTGTGTGCGAGTCCTGCAAACTACATCATATCAATCCCATCCGCCTCACTACCACAATTGCGACCTCCCCATCGACCATCTAATCCCCACCACTGCTCCCTCTCCGTCTCCAAACCACACACACACACACTCTCTCTCTCTCACTGCAACAGCTACCTGTTCATCCTCATCCTCCACCACCTTCCTCTCTATCCACCCACGAACTCTTTCCTTGGAACCTGCCGTTCTCTGGATCCTCCCCGGCTGCTTTGTTTACACTTCTCTGCTCCACTCTGTTCCATTGTGGATTTTCTTTGGTGATACCATCCTCGGAGTCCTTGACTGGACCACTGAGGATTTTCTCCCGGCTTTCCCATTATGCTTCCGACTCCACCAGCTTCTCCAGTACAGCATGGCTTTTGCGCGCCCGAGGATAGGTTAGGACACATACTGGCTGGCAGGCTCCAGTTGACGGGCATCTTGGGAGTGGGTGCATACGGAGTGGTGTACACTGCATTGGATCTCCAGACAAACACTCCCTATGCCGTCAAGGCGCTGAACAAGATTGGTCTGGAGCCCAGGCAGCGGAAGTTCCAGCAGCGCGAGATCCAGCTCCACTACCAGGCCAGCTTCCATCCCAATGTGGTTTCTTTGGTCAAAATCATGGATTCACCCGATTGCACTTTCGTTGTCATTGAGTATTGTCCAGAGGGTGATCTCTTTTCCAATATCACAGAGTGTGGCAAATATGTTGGGAATGATGTTCTTGCCAAAAAGATCTTCCTCCAGATTTTGGATTCCGTGGAATACTGCCACTCAGTTGGAATTTACCATAGGGATCTCAAGCCGGAGAACATTCTGGTCACCGACCATGGCATGACCGTCAAGCTCGCAGACTTTGGACTCGCAACTACAGACAGCATCACATCAGACTACGGCTGTGGCTCCACCTTCTACATGTCTCCAGGTAAGCATGCCTCCACGTGACCGAGACTGGGACACGGCCAACTAACAAATTCAGAATGCCAACAATCGTCTCCACGACCATTCTCCAGCTATGCTTCAGCACCAAACGATGTCTGGTCATTGGGCGTCATACTGGTCAACCTGACCTGTGGCCGCAACCCCTGGAAGCGAGCATGCTTTGATGATTCCACCTTCAGGGCCTACATGCGTGACCGCAGGTTTCTTCAGTCCATTCTTCCCCTTTCCAGCGAGTTGAATGGCATCCTGAGCCGTGTATTCGAGCTGGATCCTTCCAAGCGAGCATCCATCCAGGAACTCCGGGATTTAATTGTCAACTGTTCTTCTTTCACAAACTTTTCTTCTCCTGTCCAAGTCCAGCCAGTTTCTCCTCCTTACTCTCCAGTGGACTGTGCCCGAGATGCCATGTTCCGTAACTGCGTTCCGGAGTACATTCCATCTGTTCCTCAGCTCCCGGAACCGTACGCTGGCCCGCTGGGCTATGGACGACCACTGGCAACTCCTCAGCTGTCAGGGTCATCCACAAACTCCTCTGGAAGCTCCGGATCCGATACTGGCTCCATTTTCTCTGATACGTCTTCGGCGTCCTCCAATTCGTCGACATCGTCATACACCTACACCCAAAATACGCCTCATACGCCGCACAAGAACGAGACTTCGATTGTGCAATCCTCCTACATCCAATCTTTCCCCGTATCATGGTTCTCCGTCCCGGCGCAGCTCGCTAAGAGAGCCATGTACTTCCACAACTTCCCCCACAATCCGGTTCTTCACCACGTCCAGGCATGCTAGACAGCCCTTTTCTTCGCTTACGACGGAATCCTATTTCTCCGGAACCCCCTGTTTTGATACCACTTTACTATTGCTATTCTAAAAGTCACGATGTTTACGCGCTAAAGATGTATGCCGCCAGGCAATTTTTTCCTTTCCGTGGCTGTTGGGATTTTTGACGAGCGTTCTTCTTGCACATAGACCGGATTCAAGACTGGAGCCAACTGGAGTCGCTCGACCAAATCAAACGGGAAGACAGGGGAGCGGTGTTGGCTTGCTAGCTTTTTTGATTTCTTTTCATATGTAACGGCGCTGGGGTAACAATCCGGTCCCCACAGTTTTTTCTTGCAGGAAACCCATACAGGATATCTCGGCTGGGCGATTACTCAACGTGGCGCAGGATCGGAAACCTACTTGGCTACAAGGGATTAGGGGAGGCAACAGGAACAAGGGCATCTTCTCTCGCATTTACAGGAGTTAGTCGGCTTTGGAGGAACAGGATGCAGCAGCAGCACATCATCACCAGGGACAGGCTTTTGTGATCTTTTCTGTCGCTCAAACCCACTTTTTCACATTCGTTCTATGATACCAGAGACCGGGCTGCAGTAACCAGGTCTCACATTACTTGTATATTAACTTTTTGCGTAAGAGAAGACGATATCATCCACCCGGCCCCCCTTGGAGGGTCGGTTATTCTACAAGCACAGAACGGAAAATCTCACAATGCGAGATCAACACCGCATAGATTACCCAACACAACTTGCGCACTCAGAAAGCTTCTCTCTTTCTCTCTCGTCGCATCTTCGCCTTGTGTACATTGCCGTGCAACGAGGGCCCCGGCCACACAACAATCTGGATCTTCCGGCATCACAGAGATGGCTGGAGGCCTAGCCTAACAAATCATATCATCATCTTCGGTTCGTCGCCCAGCCATCTGGGACGAGAGTGGTATTATTATTGATTGCCTTGCTTCCCGTACATGTGCTAGACAGAGAACGAGATGAACCAACATACCTAGATCTATTCTCTCCAGCCCCATTTTACAATCACATCACATCCATCGCAAAGGGCAGCATGCATCTCTGGCACAACTCGCACACCGTGAAGCTAGCTCCCCTGACCACACCACCATGGATGATGCTTTGCGTTGTTAAAGTAAGTTGGGACCATGGCCAAACGCCCGGTCTTTGCTCGCCCTGTCTATACTTTGATCGAGGCAGCCAACCACCGTTCAAGGAGCGGGCGAGGCAGAGGCAGGCGGGTGCCCGCCCTGCCAGAGGTATGGATCATGGATGGGAAGCCTGTTGATTCGTCGCGCCCCCCAGCGCAGTAGTGCAGCAGCGAACTGGCGAAACTAAAGGGAAAGCCTGTGATGAAGGCGGTGCGCTGTCAGCTCTTAGTTTTTCTGCCGGCCGTTTTGGTAGCCTACACTGCCCCCCCCCCCCCCCCTGGCATCCCATCCACTCGCCTGTCTCTTGTGTACGCAACGCAACCCACAATCCATGACCTAGTTACCACAACACCCCCCCTCCCCCCTCCCTGGTCTCCTCGGCGCGGGGCTCCCCTCAAGCATTTCGCCACGCTGACTGACGCACAAAGGAACTGCAGCGCCCAGCCGCGCAGCCCCAGCCTAGGCCAGCAGCGGTGCCTGATTGGAAAAGACGCGAAATGGGTGTCCCCCCGTCGTCGTCGTGCCCCACGATCGCAACGCGGCACCGTCCAACGATCATCTGACAGGCGGGACCAACGAGAAGCGATTCCTTCCTTCTCTGCTCTTTCATCAGTCGTTCAGCCAATATCCATCGATGGGCCATGGCACGTCCTTCTGGAAGCTCTGTGATCGTCTCCGAGCAACTCGAACTGGCTCGCCTTGCTTGCGCCGTTGGACATGTTCCCGTCCGTCATCAGTCATAGATATCGAGAAGGGGAGCATGGATTAATTCGCTCTCAGTCTCTCCCCACGTAATAACCATCAACTTCCACGGGTACCTAGAGATTACGGGCCCCTTCACAACCAGGCGGTGCCGTTCATGGATCGAAATTGGGAAAACCCGAGAATACCTTCCCTTCCTTCCTGCCCTGCCTCCGGCCTCCCTGACGTCTTGCTTGCTGTAGTGGTTTCTCATCCAGCTGCATCGTCCCGTCCAGGCTGTGTGTGTGTGTGTGTGCTGCGTGCATGCGTGGGTGTCCTTCTGGCTCGCTGAAAGCGAAGCTGTTGCGCGCATTTGGGAAAGCATGGATTTCTCACCCCTTCATCCCAGGCCCGCTCCGTTTCCTGATCGATATCTCGGAGCCGCAAAACGGAAGGAGCGTGATATCTGGGACCAGGGACACCCAGAAGGAGGCTGTATCTGTTTGTAGGGGCCCTGACCCGACCTAGCTGGGACGCGTAAGAACAATCATCCATTTCGGGCACCTTGCCGCTGTTTACCGCAGAGAGATGGTCAGTACCTAGGAATGGTACCAGCCTACCAGGCATACATGGCCTTGAAACAATCATCTCGATCAGCTTTGAAGAAGAGAATTTTCGAATACGACATCGTCACGAAGAGATGATTATGTAGCTGAGTAGCTTACTTGGTTCTCTCGCAGACTCTTGTCCAGCGCAGTGAAACCGGACATTGTCTGCTCCGGGAAATGGAAGATGTAGGTACCTAAGACGAGTCCCTAAGGGCAGCACCACGCCGCCCTAGGTCAGAATACGAAGCGTTGACAGCGGGTGACTGCTCCTCCCCAGTCTGACGGCGAGGATGGATTCGGCCACTCTGGAGTCTGTGGACTTGTGAAGCCTCCAAAGTACGACCTGGAAGCAATTGGTGCGATGTCTACCTTGCGATATAGGGAAAGGAAACCAGCTACAGCATGTCGGCCGGACCTCGAGTGACTTTCTCACCCTCAGCACTCAGCACCCTAGACCTGTCTCGCATCTCCTGTATTATGCACCGCGACAAGCAGGTCGATTAGTGAAGTACAAGCATTCAGTTCCGTTGCACACGGTTGCCTGCATTGTCTTGCTGCGATTGTGGAGGGCAAGACGACACGAAAGACAGGAGAAGAGCAAAAGTGATACGGCGGATGAGACAGAAAGAGACATTGAAGGGATACTACAAGCGGCCTATTGGAATTCTACAGTCACGAGTTCCACAGCAACACTTACCTCCCTGTCATACAGACAAGGCGTTCAAGATACTCTTCTCTTGCCAGCCTTCTGCCTCACAGTCACAGCCACACCATTTGATTGCCGTGCTTAACCGTTTATCCGGCTCCGGCCCTGGTGACACAACGGCATGGTAGCAAGCTTCCAAAGTCTACGCAAGGCAAGTCTTCCAGGGCGTCTCGTGTGTCTGCTTCCTGTGCAACGGCGTCGGGCTCGCAGCGCCAGCCAGGCAGATTATTTCTGTGGCTCCCGAGCGGCAAAAGGACATAGTCCCATCGTGTCTGTACGATTCTGCTCTGCGCGTCGGTGGTTTCTGCTATTCTGGACTGCTGCGAATCCCAATCCTCCCATGGTCGAAGCCTGCACTGTTGCAACGCCCTGGCGGAAGCGTCTCCGTTGCAATGGACTGGACGCCCGACGTAATGCCGACTTTTTGTTTCTAACGCGCCCGGCACCGTGAGACCAGGTCTAACTGGTATTGCCTGGTGGTGTGCCCTCGGGTTTCGTGTTGAGGCTTTGCGGTGTACACGGCTGCCGAATCATGTTTGTCAGATTTGAGTTTTGAGCGGGAACCTTTTTTTTCTTTCTTTGCCCGAGAAACGATCCACATGAGGCAACTCGCTATAGCAGGGCGATCCTATTGCTGACTTGTCGCAGATCTGTAAAGAGCCTTACGGGCACGCCCTGGCGCATAGTTACCGCCGCTCGGCTGACGGTGAGATTCAAGGCCCGTACATGTGCTGGTACTACGCATGTCTGCAGAAGGAATGAGAAGTTATGCAAACGGGAAGGATATGGGGGAGTTACACAATGCAAGAGGACCGATAGGTACAGCCTACAGGTTGCAGCACTCGAGCATAAACGCCCATCCAACGCTTTTCCGACGATGGCGGATAGCGACTTCATCGAGTACGAGTTCGCGGTCACGAGTAACAGTAATGATCCGTCCAACATCGCGGACCGACGAGACTGGACTGGGAGCCTGCAGTTGATTGAACTGCCTCGCCTCGGGCCTGCCTGCATTAGTCTACGAGACGTTTATTTAGACGGGAAGAAAGAGTTCTCGGCTGCTGTCTATCCAAGTGTTTCCCGCCCTGACGCTGTCTTTGACGTCAGCTGGCTCCCACATGCATATATGCGAGTTCTGACTCTGTTATATCTATAGCAATATACGTACCTTAGGTAGCTCTATGACTCGCCAAACAGTAGTAGACATCACGCTTCGAGGGTTTTAATAGGGCTTGGCTGTCATACCAGATTAGTAGTCGACGAACCACGGGTGTCCTGCAGGCTGCATCACCTTTGAGAGTGCCGAATCTCCAGAGCTAGAAATGGCCTACAAGGCAGAAATGAGTGCTTGACCTTGAAGGGACCTACTCGTTCTGCAGACCCTCAACTTGGAGTTGCAGTAGATGTCATTTCTGCCCCGCTAGAGCAACTCCCTTTCCGTACCTTAAGCCTCCTGCTCGGCTTCGTCATACCCCTCTCGTCGACGGAAAGCAGACTGTCTCTTTCTAAGTTTTTGCCCCTCCAAACAGCCCCCAAACGTCGGTCCAGACCCCGCCAGATCGTCCGTCCCCTTTTTGACGCTTTTTGCTTGCTGTAGCGGACATCCCGATGCTGCAGCTTGACCACTCGTGCAGCGAGCGCTAACTCTTTCGTTGCTGTATCACCATCCCCAAGGCTCCCCCCTCCACATTTCCAACACAGCCGCACGCACATCGCCCATCTTTCGGCCTCATTCTCTTTCTTGCGCCCTTGGCGAACAGGCTAATGATCTCCATGCATCTCTGCGGAGGCGGGGCGGCAGCAGGAATGCTGATAGCTATCCCATCTGGCATGCCGTCCTGCGGTCCTACTCCTGGCTGAGGACGATGCATCAGTCTCGGCATCCGAAACTTCCGTGCCATGCTCTTATTGGCATCCTTCGGTAACCTAAAACTGTTCAACTGATGTTGGTTGTTGCGATGATGCTTTTCTTTTCTTGTCTGGAGTGAGCCGAGTCGAAGCGAGTCGTGCACCGCATGAAATGGTGATTGCAAGTATGAGCGATTCGTGAGTGTGGGGATTGAGGGTGCATGGCTCTGCCACGCGACTTGCAGTTGCAGATGGACTTGGCTCACCTGCAGCCGCTGAAGACTTGCCTTCGGATTCTCTGACTACCCAACTTATCGCCGATAGATATTAGATAGACGTTGTACGTCGAACTCCTTGTAAGGATGCTTGGCAAGGTATGTTCCCTCTCCGATGCTGTTACTTGATCTGTGCGATGATTATTGATCTATCCATGCCATGTTGGTGGCGGTCTGGAGGCTATCGCGATTGTGGAAGAGGATTCGAATGATGCCCCGGTTTGTACATCTGGACCTTCACATTGAGGAAGGTTTTATAGTGACAATTGGGGGCCACCATCTTCGTGAGATCCTGGTATGTCCCGTCCCTCAAGCTGTCTGTAAAAGCTAGTCTTCCAACCAGGGAGTGGGAGAAGCACTGAGATGCGAACATCAACGGTTTTGAAGCACGACCTTCATTATAATCTGTAAGATCACGTTTTTCTGTATGGTTTGGTGTAAGTGAATGGCTCTGCAATCCCAGAAATGTTGTCTCAAAGGTAGGCTCCTCGGAGTCACTGTTTACATCCAGGATATCTCGACGGGGAATCTCAGTTTCGCCGTTCGTTTTCGACTTCCTATATCGTGCATCGTCGTTCAATGAATTTTTTTGCTCTATCTAGATCTTGGCAGGTCAGCAAGTCATCTCTTTTTCCAACAATATCGCGCAAGTAATGCCGTCCCCGCGGCAGCATAATCCACATATGGCCTTTCAGGAAGGCCATTAGCTCACACCACTTCTTCACCGAGTCGGCCCGGAGGCCAAAGGAGCAAAATATCAACAATGGGACGACAAGGGAAGAAGGCCAAGCCATTCAGACGTCTTGGTATCAGGTGATTGCGTTCTTCTTCACCCGCAAGTCCGATTCCCCTACTTGCTTTTCACTTCGAGACTCTCGTCGATTGTATATCGACAATCATTTCTCTCCGCAGCTTCGGGCTGTGCTGGTCAATGTGCCTGCATTTGCTAAGACAAATACGGGAAAAGCTATGAAGAAGCAAGCTTGA
This sequence comes from Aulographum hederae CBS 113979, assembly GCA_010015705.1. Classification (NCBI taxonomy): domain Eukaryota; kingdom Fungi; phylum Ascomycota; class Dothideomycetes; order Aulographales; family Aulographaceae; genus Aulographum; species Aulographum hederae. The sequence continues at coordinate 218,993 of ML977153.1, forward strand.
AAACGGGGACTTTTCTCGGAGACAACTCATGCGCGTGGATTGCAGATGCCGATTCCTTGGTGTCAAAAGCAAGAAATTGAAGAACGGGCTTGAAAAGACTGGAAAGTAGAAGCTGCAATGCAGTCACTAACAATGAGGCAAATACTGCAGTTTTCTGCCTGGTTCAGAGTTCGAAGTGGAACAGGTCGAATACGAAGGAAGAGTTGATTCCGCGCCGAAAGCTCTGCGGGATAAGGTCCGTTCGGAGATTGTACATTGTTGATATGGAGATGTCGAGCACCTTGAAGATGGAGAGATGGCCGTTTTCCCAGATTGGTCAGTCATCGTCTTGCCTGTCTCTGACCCTTGTCCCGCAAAATCAGCAACAATATATCCATTTCTGCCATGGACGCACTTGAAGTTATCACAAAAGGGAAAGGTACGTACCGTGGAAAGACAAGATGTGGTTGTGTCGTTTTCCTTTCTACATTCTTCATGCCTTAGTAAGGTGAGGTTGGTAATTCTAAATGTTAGACCCTAAAATTTTCACACTCCAGCCGTCCAAAAGTCCTGAAATCCTGAAATCCAGTATCCATTCGAAGGAATCTCAAGTTCTTGCGGCTCTTCTCACTACTTTCCTATACCACAGTTGGCGTCCATCTCTATCCTCACCTTACTAACTTGTGCAGAATTGCTCCACGCCAGCTCACCGTATAGCTACTCCTCCATCTGACCAGGCGCAGGCGGAAGTGCCCGTATACGATCTCTCTAAATCCTAGGCCGCAGATTCCGCGAATTTACAAATCTTAGATATCCAACGTTTTTTCTCTGGATGGATATCCTAAAATCTAAAAGGTGAAGAACTTGTTGTACGTAGGCTCTTCTGGTTAGATAGTTGGATTTTGGAATTTTTAGATGGATGGAGTGTGAAGATGAATTATCAACATCACCTTACTAACTTGTGTAGAATTGCTCCACGTTAGCTCGCCTTTAGCTCACCATATAGCGATTCCTCCATCTGACCAAGTATGGGCGGGAGTGCCCGTACACAATCTCTCTAAAAATTTAGGTAGCAGATTCCGCAGATTTGCAGAGCTTGGATAGCTAACTCTTTGCTTTTGGATGGATATTCCAAGAAGTTATGAAGTCAACTATTAAGCTCTCCTGGTTGGATGTCTGGACTTCGGAAGGCTGGAGTATGAAGATTTTAGGATTTCACACTCAAAGTTACCAATCTCACCTTACTGACTTGTACAGAATTGCTCTACGTTAGCTCACCATTTAGCTATTCCTCAATCTGACAAAGAACGCGCCGAAATGCCCGTATACGATCTCTCTAGAATTCTAGACGTCAGATTCCTCAAATCTGCAAATATTGGATATCTAACGCCTTTCTTTTGGATGGATATCCAAAAATTCCCGAAGTCCAGAAGTCCACGCAAGTTATACTGGTTGGATATCTGGATACCGGAACTTTTGGACGGCTAGAGGTTACAAACTTAGGTCTGGGTTGCTAAAATGCTGGGAAAACTGGTATCTAAGTGAGAGGTTGTGACTGTATGTTAACATGTCAAGTAAAGCCGTAATTTTCTTTCCACTAAAATTCTAGGACCTCTTCATCTCCTTCTTACCCCTTCCCCCGTAACCAACTGGCAGAGTTCTTATCCCCCTTTTTACAGACGGCCTTGATGAGAGCACTAAGAAAAGATCAAGGACGGTACAAGCTGTAGAAGAAGATAGCCGGTTCAAGCCCGCATTTCTGTGCTTGCTGGACATGTCCGCTTGGTTTGCGATTTGTTCGATAGTGTATCAGATAGGGACTGTATACCTGACAGGCCCTACTTGCTCGAAAAGAATGGTCGTCGGGTTAGCCAGTAGTTAGCTACTGAAATCAAGCGTCAGATCTGTGGCCTATAAAGCCATCTTATGCTTGATGCCGTTTCTAGCAGTGAACCAACGCCGATGCTACAGAATCGCCGAAAAACGTGTGACCATCTTCAACTGGGCCGAGCTGAAGTAACAGGCAACCCACCGCTTGTCCAACAAATATACGGAACAATTTCACGTGCCTGGCATTAAACAGCGACTACCCCGCCACAACGCCGCACCGCCGCCACAGCTGCCCCACATAGAGTTCGGTGAGCCGACGTTCTGCCGCAAAGCCACCGGTGGCTTGTGCATACTCACTGCCTTGAGCTTCAACTCACCTTCTTCTACTTCTCTCTGCCAAATCCGCCCACAACAGCTCCTCAAAGTGAGACTGCCCTCTGTTCACGTCTTTGCTGCCCCACCAAGGCCCCGCCAGTGCCCCTCCCCCGCCGTCAACAAAGCTTTCCTCTGCCTGCCTGGCCTCGCAGAATCTTCATCAACGGTACACGCTGGTTCGGCTTGATCTCCACCAAGCCAAAGCCTCTTGACAAGACTGCGCTGACTGTTTCTTCACTACATTCGCACCAAGCTTTCCTTCCCTCATCTCCAAACCCTCACAGAGCTCAGGTCTCCTGGGTTCTGCGCCGGCGAGATGAAGGGCAAGATGTCCACCAACTTTTCGCGCGCCGCCACAATTAACACCGCAAGCAGGGCAATCTCCTCTGCAGAGGCAGACGCCCCGGAAAAAGTTCTTACTGCCGAGCAACTCGAGGATCTGGCAATCGCAGAGCGCCGACGCAAGCGCGAGGAGATCCGCTTGAAGCATGCAGCGACCAAGGCCGCCTCTCCCCCTTCGCAACCTGATACGACCAACGGCACCGCAGGCGAAGTGCTTGCTGTGAATGCCTCCTCTCAAGGTAAGATTGGCACCTTTTACTTGTCCTACTCTTTCCTCTCCAGCTTTCCAGCTGGAGGTAGTACGGCCTTTGCTTAAACGAATAGTTTCGACCGCGCAAACCTCGCCAGCCAGCCATGCCGATCCGCGCTCCGTCGAAGAAACCCCGGGTCAAGAATCCGACATGTTCGCCTTGAGCTCGCCGGAGAGCCAGGAACTGGTCAAGCCCCCACCAAAGAAAGAGGTAGAGGAGCCGCACATAATCGACATCTTTGCAGAGAACGTTGAGCAGGCACCAGAGACCGATTCGAGGGCGGTGGTTCTTGATCGCGCCCATCAAGACGACCTGCGGGATGTAGAGGGGTTCTATCGGTATACGCCAAAGGAGCTGATCCAAAAGACTTATCAAGTCACTGGACTCTGCGGGCAGGGCGCCTACGCTCGAGTCCTCGCCGCCGAACGGGTTAAGGACCATAAACTTGTCGCCATCAAAATGATTCGCCGCAACGACTTTCAGGAACAGTGCGCTAAAGAGGAGGTTCGTCTTCTCGAGTACGTTTATGAGAAAGACGAGAAGAAACAATTTCCCATCATCCAACTCCTTGGCCAATTCAAACACTTCGGCCACAAGTGCCTGGTCTTCCCGTTGATGGAGGAGACTCTGCGGGATGTCATCACTCGAACCAAATACTCGGGCATCAAGATCTCTTTGATACGTACATACGTGGGACAAATCATCAAAGGGCTGTATTTCTTGCAGATGTGCGGTCTCCTCCACACCGACATCAAGCCGGAGAACATCCTTGTCGCTGGACGCACACTCAAAATTGGAGATCTTGGTAGCGCGCGACATGCCAACCATATCGAGAGGGGAGTGCGCTTGCAAAGCCCATACTACCGAGCTCCCGAAATCACGCTGGGAGCTGAATACAGCTACCCGATGGATGTGTGGTCGGCTGGTTGCGTTTTCTTTGAGCTCGCGACCAGCAGAGTTCTCATTGCGAATTTCGAGCCCGACAACGCTGCTCTGTTGGACATGATGAAGATTCGCGGCAATTTCCCGAAGACATTCATCAAGAAAGCCGATCCTCAGATCCGGGACTATCACTTCGATCACGACCTACTGCAATTCCAGCACCGCGTGTTTGATCGTTCAACCAATAGCGTAAGCAACTGACCTTGAAAAGTACTGCGTACTGTAATAGCTGTGCTAACCTGATTCTAGGAGATTTCCACGACTGTCTCTTACCAGCAGAACAAGTCTCCACGAAACCTACGAATGGAAGTAACCGCTGGTTGCTACCGCCCTTTCAAGCAGAACAACGGCGAGGACCCCAACAACGCGCAGAAACTGCTTATCGAACAATTTGGCGACTTCCTTGATAAAGTGCTTCAGCTCAATCCAAGCAAAAGGATTCAGCCAGCTACCGCTTTGAAGGAGGATAAGTTTCTCCTAAATCCGAACATTGGGGCGACTGTGGAGAACAAGAAGCGCAAGAAATTCCCCTGAGGATCCGGGTCTCTCCCAGTCTTCTCACAAGGCTTTTCATCGAGCAGCTGCTCAATACCTCGCGTTCCTTTTCTGTGGTTTTCCAAGTCTGCAACACCAATCGACTGTCGTCATTCTCGGATTCATCAACCGGAGCGTTTTCCTTCGTATGTTCATATTTGCATCGGACCGGAGTGGTGGAGTTTGTCCTTTAACCTCTTGACGGCTATGGCGCTGGGGGTCTCTCGTCTCTGTCCTTTCTGAGCGCGGTCGATGGCTCATGAAAAAGCAAAGGGCTCGTTCATTTGTGCGGCGTCTAGGGAGACGCTTGCATGATGGGACGACTGACGATAACAACTGCACGGCGACGGATTCTCTTTCTGGCTTGTCGAACGTGGATGGTGGGTGGTCGGCGCTGATGGCGGTGGTTTAGCTGTGGTTTTCTCTTGCTCTCTGTCCGGAGGACTTGTCGGAAACGCTGTCCTCGACACCCGACTTTGCTACTTCGCTTTTCGATTCTTATCGCTTAATTATGGTCGATGGGCCTTAGCCATCTTCTGGGCGCATCGGTCGCTGAATAGCTGCCCCTGCTCCAACTTGTACGTATCTTCCAGAAACAGCTGGCTATCTATGGTCTTGCTTTGACCACAAACGCTTCTTCTTTGTGACTACTGATTAGCAACGTGCTGGCTGCGGGATCTCCCAATCGAACTACTTCACTTCGTGACTCCTCCAGTCTCGTAACTACGTGGGCATCATCGTATACATATCTGACTAGCAGATCGCCATACGAATGGTTCATTTGCGATGCCTCGACTTTCCCCCGCCCTATGAATTTTGAAAATCTCTCTGGGGAACCTTCTTCCCCCAATATTTGACTCTGATACTCCATTCTCTTGATCCGAACAGCTAGATAGACTGCTGGATAGACTGCGGGAAGGTACGAGCGCGCTGCTCGAGTAGCTAGTTGCTAGCTGGGAGTTATATCTGTGGAATCAACCATAAGGAAGTATCAAGCAGCTGTTCCGGTATTGAATGTGTTAAGCTAGATAATAGTCTTAAGTATACCTAGGTACCAATCAATCGAGTGATCAGGTGATGGATGTGCAAAACTGAAATCAAGCGTGTCGCCGACTTTCTTTCCTCAATCTTAGAACAAGAACTTTGTATGCGCAGAAGCAATTTTCCACGTATCCTCAAAATGCTTAAATGTTGAGTGTGAACTTATTACTTTGAATGACAGGAATTTGCATATTCCAACCAGCTATGTGAAAATTTGGGCGATATCACGGCCAGGGGATTGGGAGCTGTCTATTGGAGAACCTCACTTGTCTCGGGTAGTGGAAGGTTTCAAAACCGATTCGTCTTTGTTGAAGATATTGGAAGGTTAGGTACTGTAACGTTAAAATATCTTTTTGGTTTGAAGTCCTCAGCGAATTTTCATGCGAGCCCGAATATCCCGACCACGTGACTGGAGATTTTCTGCAGCTTGCGGCTGCGCCCGACGCCGACGCGCTGACTGGACCCCGCCAAATTTGTTCCAGCCCAAAGCCGCACCACCACTCCAAACTTTCTTGCGACTTCACCTTCACTTTCACGAAGGACATCTCGACCTTTTCGACTGCCGCATATTCTCTCCCTCCTCTCTCCCACGTTATCCTCATCTTCTTCATTACCACCATCAAATCTAGCAGTCATGCCTTCAGGACAAGGAGGTATGTCTTTCCTCCCTTCCTTTCCATCCACCACCTCCAGAGTCCAGCCCACATTCGTGTTCGCCTCCCAGCCTCGGCGCAGCATTCCTCGCCTTTTGTTACCCTAGACACGTACACATAGAACTCTTAAAGCAGAACCAGACATATCATACAGAAAACACAAGAGCAAGAGAGAATTGTGGAAGTAATAGCCGCTGACACAAACCAAACAGCGGGCACGAACCCCATCCACAACAAAAAGGCGAAAAAGGCCAAGGTCGAAGAAGACGACGATGACAAGGCGCACAAGCTGAAGCTCGCGGCTGGTTAGTTAGCCCCATATCTGCCTACCCACATCCACCCTGCTCGACTCCCAGTACGAAACGAGAGAAACAATCAAGGGGGAGAAAAACATGAGTTTCAAAGGGAAGAAGGTTGCTGACACGATGGCTCGAACAGACAAGAAAGCCGAGAAGGAAATGGCGGCGAAACTCGCTGGGAAGAAAGGTCCTTTGAATACGGGCGGGCAGGGCATCAAGAAGTCGGGCAAGAAATAAGCGGAGGTTGCGAAAGATTGTGGACTACGAATCGGCTCGTCAGAGCACAGGCTGGGTGGTCACGGTCGGGATTGGGAAGTGGTATCGGGAGATTGGCATGCGATGGGATTGGAGATGTTGGTTGACGTGGGGTGGAAGACGATAGAGGACGACGATCATGATGAGACAGACATACCCCTAGTGAATTAGACAAATAGATTCACTTGACGACTGAGGATAGATGCTTCACTGTAGATCTTGTCTGTGTCTCTGTTCCAGTATAAGCTCGAGATTCTAAAGCACGCCACACGTGGGTATATTGTCCTCCTATGCTTCTTCTACACTTTTATCCAGCACGAAAGGTATCGCCATCGGGGATCAAGCTTCACGGCTGTCCAAACTTGGACTACTACAAAGATTTTACCAGCGACCGCGTGAAAGCAGGCATATCTCCAACATGTGTACGAACTCGTCCACCGCGGGCTGCAGTACGCCGTATCTTGAGACGAGGTAATTTTGCTATACTGGTTCGGGACACTCCCTGCGATTTTCGAGTAACGATGAAATCACCCTGACCATTGGTTTCCCAACAGATACTGCGAGGTGGAGGAGCTACTCCAACTAGCAGCTAATGTACACAACTCGACATAACGTATCTCATTTACGTCGAGGTTCCACGTTACGAGGAGGCGTCCAAGACTATGTAACAACTTTGCGGTGTCTAGCATATCGTCAGTGTGAGAACAGCCCAGAAAGGGACTTGCGATACTTACGAAACGCATAAGGTGGCTGGTCTTGTTTGATGACACACTCCGCTCCTTAAGAGCGTTTTCTTTCATTATCCCGCTCCGAGATCGGTTCAACATCTCCAGCCGCAGATCTCCCATCGCCCGTTCACGAGTGAATTTGCCGGTAATCGCCCTGATACGCCACCCTCAGATACTCCAGCATCCTCAGCTTCAGCTCTGCGAGTTCCTTCTCATCAACCTTCCTGGTCGCATAGACCGGCACGAATCCCGACGCAGCAGCCGTTCCGTCAGCGACGAGACCGCGATCGATGCAGAAGAAGGGGATCTCGAAGGCGCGGAGTTCCTGCTCGGCGAGTTTTTCGAGGTCGAGGCAGCGCCTGTACATTTCTTGTGCAAAGATGGCGGGGCTCTGGGACCAGAGCTGCTTTTGGGGTGTCAGTGGGAAATCGGTCTGGGACGGAAGGAGGAAGGAGGGGAAGGTAGGTCTACATACCTCTTTGGGTGGCTGTTTGCCTGAAGACTGGTATTCCATGGTCTGCTTGAGGCGCTCATGCCTACGTTGTGATTAGCTTGGAAGCCTTTTGCAAAATGGGCTGGACGTGTCTACCAGGCCTTCTCGAATTCTGTCTGCCGGTCCACTATCTGGCATGGAAGTTAGAATCGTTTTTGCAGCATCATGCGGGCCATACATACTGCCTTGATCTTGCGCGCGAACGCCTTCGACCGTCCCAACTTCATGACAAATTGCAAGGCCGGGCCCCAATCCGTGATCACTTGCGGGCTGGTAGGAATCGGGAAGACATTGCCAGCACCAGCTGTCGGGGTGGTTGTTCCAGATGCAGCGGAGGTAGGGCGGTGTTGTGGGAACGCTGGGATATTGGTGTTCAAGGGAGAAGCCGTTCGATAATCGCCATAGCCGCCATATGGAGAGATTTGCGCGTTGGATGAAGAATTCGCAAGGTCATTCGGAGCCGCCATCATAGTGCCATTTGGGTAGGCATTTTCAAGTGTCGTGGGAGTGGCGTGAACGGAGTTTGGATCAAGGTGTGGTGGGAGAATGCCCTGTGCAAGCTCTTGCTGTTGTCGCTATCAGAGCCCGGTCAGTCTCGCCAGAGTCTTTGCTGGCGGAGAGAGGATACCTGCATTGCTTTGAGGGTTCTCTTGCTCTTGCTGCTGTCGGAGTACGGCGAGTTTCGCCAATATGGCAGAAACGTCGTCGACGCCATGGTTGTTCTCCATGATGGCGACTTCTTTTAGAACGTTTGGAAATGTATCAGAAAGTTTGCAAAGAGATTCCGGATATGAGATCGCGTCGGATGAAGGAAAAGACGCGTTGCGTGAGGGAAATATTGGAGGAAGGTCGAGTTGCAGAGTCCTACCGTCGAGTGTATCCCCTGGCTCTTTGCTTGTGACCAGATGAAGTCAGATCATCCGGCGACGGAATTGCGAAATCGCACGTAGAGAGAGAAGTTCCTCTGCACTGATGTGCAGTCCCACTTGGACGTTGTTGCTGTTGATATGATGGTGTTGTCGATGTTGACCTTGACGGAGGTTGCCGTTGATGCTCGATCTTGGCGCCGGAGTATCGTTATTCCCAGCCGCCGAGTCTCTTGGCACTGGGTATAAAGCTCGGCGATGTTTCTCCTCAAATTCTTCTTTTCTTCTTCATACTTACCTTGTTGCACCGACCAAGATCAAGCATTTGGCTCGGTTGCTAGAACATCCTGCATTGCACAGCGCGGAGATGGTCTGGTATGGGTGTCCTTCGGGGCCCTCAGCGGCGGAATTTTTGATGGCTCACCTTTTTTTCATTGATGGCTTGCCTGGTGCAAGACGTTAAGGGAAGATATCACGGCGGGGCTTAACATGAGGCATGCTGATCACGAATACATGGCAAGGTGATTGTTCAAGTACAGTATCCAGCTCGTGGCGTTCAAATTCAATCTCACAGCGGCTATTCACCAGCACATCAATCGACTGCAGATGTACACTCAAACTCCTACGTCCTACTCCCAATTCTCTCCAACACATTTCCCATCCCCGCTCCAGCATCCAAGCTATTCCTTCTCCCCCAGTTCGGTGGCTGCCTCTTGAGAAAGGCCCCCACACTCCCCAGATATCCCTCGTGCCTCAAGAAATATGCCTGCTTCTCGCCTTTGCTCCAAAACTTGATGGCATAGCTCAGCGTATTCATCGTCTGACGATGTCCACCAATGAAGCTCCCGCCAAAGTATATATGCTCCAGTCCATGCTTCTCGGCGTGCAGGTAGGCGATCTGGCCGATGTTGTTGGAGACTGCATAGAGGAGAGACCGAGAGATATCCTCAGCTTTGAACGTGCGCGTGTCACCGCCGTCTTTCCCGTGGTCCTCTTCTTCGTCACCGCTTCTGCCATGTTTTCTGTCGCCATTGGCGAGACCGCCACCGTCCTCGGCTTCCCTCTCCGCCTCACGTTTCATGCGGTAGACTTTGCCGAAGCTCGAGGCGATGGTGCTGCTCTTGAGGCCGATTTTGCCGTAGCCGCTGCCGTAAATGTCGCCGACTAGCATGTCCACTGCTGTGTTGTCTCCTGATTCGGCGGATTTGAGCATCTCGTCGAAGTTTCGAGCGCCAGTCAGGAGACTGAGGAGGCCCCAGAGTGTGCCGCCTCCGAGGGATGTACCTCCTACACGAGTGAAATTACGCGGACCCAGGACTTTGATCATGGACACGCCGGAGCCGATGTTGACGAGGAGATAGGGGTATATTGAGGGGGATAATGGGTCAGCGGGATCGGGGCGTGGGCGAAAAGACATGGGCGATTCCTCGCTGTACGTGAAAACTTCGTTAGGTATCTCATTGATGAAGAAATCGAGCCCTGCGCGGCGCTTGTTAGCGGACGGATAGAGCAGGAAACGAATGGCGGCATGTACCAATAATAAGGCATTCCATCTCGTCCTCCCTTAGTACTTCTACGCCTAGTGCATCCTTTATCCTGTCATAGAACTTGAATGCTCCCCCACCTGTTGCCATGATGCATAGCTCGCCTCCGGGTCTACCTGGTGGCGGGTGCCCATTGAGTTGCTCATGCCGCAGTTTCAGTTGGCGCATAAAGTCTATACAGCTGTCTATCTTGTCCGTTTCGAATTTGAGAAAGTTGAGCCGGCCGCCGGCTTCGAGGGATTTGTGCTCATGGGAGAAGTAGACGAGTTTTGCGAGAGAGCCGCCGATCTAATTATATCTATATCAGCATTGATACGTTCAAACACCGCATGCTGTCTGCTGGAAACTTGGCGGCTGGTGGGGAGGGGGAGAGGGAAGTAAGGGCTGGAATGCATACATCAACGGCTATATGGCTCACAACGGCCTTGTGATTCGGGAGAACAATGTCTGAGGTATCATGATGGTAGTCGTGCACCGTTCCGCCGGGGGTCCTGGGCAGCTCTGGCGTTTCCACCTCGATGAAAGCTCCCTGGACATTGATCAAGACGGTTCCGGGGTACTTGATGGGGTCTGATGGGGTGGTCGCCGAACTCGCAGCATCGCTCGCGAGTCTGCCGCGTTCATCGTCGGCGGTGTTGATATGTGGTTGTTGTGATGGAGTAGTGTTATGCTGGGACGGCGGAGGTTGTTGAGAAGCCATGTCGGGGCGAGCCGATCCGAGTGCCGGATTCAAGGCACGCAATTGCAGCCCGAGTTGTGGTGGCTTGATCTCGATGGCAGGGCTCTATTGTGGCATTATTGCTGGGGAAGTCGGCACGGGTTTCGTTCAGTAATTTTGCATCTCGAGGTTTGTCATGAAGTTGCGCCTACTCGGGCCAGTCTCCTTTGGCCCGCCTTTCTTCGGTTCAAGCCAGGCTGGGTCCAACCTCCTACCTAGGCATCTGTTGGGATGCTCATACCTTCAGCATATACTCCGTACCGCAGCATCCAAGTGCCTAATCACGTATCAAGACACGAAGACGCGAATTTGTAAGAAGGCATGTTATATACGCGACATATATATGTTGACCTCCCGAGTGGTTTCCGAGACTTTTTGAGCCATACCGTGACGCTCGAGGCGGCTAGATGGGATTGAATCGAGAGCACCAGAAGCTTGCTACGCCACCGAATCACCCATGGTCCCCAGGCCGCTGAAAGAGAATAGTAGAGCAAGCATAGAACATAAAGAACACGATATCCCCATCGAAGAGAAGCCAAAAAGGCATTACAAAGCGGTCGGGGTATCAATTCTGGAAGAAAATACAAACAGCCACACCAGAAGATAATTTACGCCGGAACTGGCTCCCTCTGCTTCTCCCATACGAACCCCAGCTTTCTGAGCATATTGCGCTGTTGTTCTTTCAAGGTGACGCCGTCAAAGCCATCAGGAAGCCCCTCTGGACTGCCGTGTGCTCTGGAAAGAGTTAGTTGTCTGCAGTCCGAGTCGAGATAAAATTATACGTACTTAATATGGATGAACTTGATAATTCTAGCCTTATCCTTGAGGTCTACCTGGCTTCGGTCTCGGAAAACTTTTTCTTCATCTGCTGCCAAAATGGTCGCCCAGGCGCAGCCGTAATCTGTAATCAACTTGAACAGTGCATCCGTCTCTTCGACCGTCCATGCTTTTCGTTCCTTGCGGACCGGCAAAAGACGAGTGGAGTTCGCTTTCGCTTGCGCTTGAATGTCAGCCCAAGATCCTTGCAATGGAGCATCCGGCACGTCATCGCCTTGCGCGTTGTTATCCTCAGTCGAGTCGTCCTCCCCAAGGGTTGACTGCCCCACCCTCTGTTGTGTCTGAGTAGTGGTGCGTCGGCGCTTTGCAGGGGAAGATAATCTTGAGGTCTGCCTTTGTGCTATTGGCGCTTCGCTTCGCCGTGCTTGCGTGTTTGTGGCTCGGGTGTCTTCCTGGAAGCCCTCATCCTCCGAGGGTTCGTCCTCAGCGTCGACTTGGGTGGGTCGTGGACGTTTTCCGGCCTGTGTCGCCACTGGACGACCAGGCGCAGCTGTGCCTTGAGGTTCCTGACTATCTTCGAATCCATCGCCAAATTGAACACGTTCAGCATTTGGTTGCCGGTCAAGGAGAGTCGACCGCCGTTCTTCAGGCCTAGCATCTCTGCGCAAGTTCTCTTTGTATTCCTTTTGGCTTTTTGACATAATGCCCCTCACTGTCGGAACGCTAGGCCCATATTGGGATGCAAGGTCCTGAACTTCACGGTCGTGGTCATCCTCTTCATCATCCTGAACAAGCGGGCGCCAGCCGTCGCCCACTTCCTGGGGAAGGTCGGTATTGCCCTCATTTTCGACCGGCCGGTTTGCACTGGGGGCTGCCCCGCCGCCAGATAGCCGTTTCGCGTTTTTGCTCAACACCTTCAGATGCTTCGGAGAAGCAAACAACAATCTGCATCACGAGTTAGCAAGCACGACTCTAGTTACCACCGGGAATATACGAACGGGTTTTCCTCCCCCTGAGCTGTAGTGCGGTCCTTTTCCCCTCGCATCGTCGATTCGGGTTGCACGTGTATATCTCGAACAGCATTCTCGAGCTGCGTGGCAATCTCATCGGGGCCTCCAAGCTCCTCTAAATGTGCCGAGATTTCGCGATTACGAAGACGAATCCAGGACAAAGCTTGCTGCTGGAAGGCAAGCCACGAGTATTCTTTGCATAGTGGCTCCAAATTGACCCTACCCCTTTCAAAGTCGACATACTTGTCGATGTCCGTCTCGCGCTCACGGCTTTCTTTCTCAAATCTCTGCCATGCTTCTAAACCGACATTTGCTACGTCCGCTCCCTCGAAACTTCGAGCATCGTCACTTTCGCCATCGAAGAAGCATTCGTGTAAAGCGTTCTGGGAGAGTTGTATTTCGGGAAGCTGTAGGCAGAGAATTGCTAGCTGCGTCCTGATTTCCAATCCGAAGCGCAAGGTTTCTTCGAGCAGTTCACTGCTTCCAGGCGTACGAACGTCATCCGAGCGCCCTTTTGTGGCAAACGAAGAGAGAAAACCTGGCAACGGGAATATTTGGTCCAGGTCGCGCACAAACTCAAAAGCAGTCCTTGATCCTTGTCCAAGCGTGAGCACGTCGTATGCCAACTTTGCCAAGTTGGCCCTGAAGAACACATCGTCCGGCCGCCACGGACAAGCGTCTGTTTGCGGAGGAACTGAGTTGGGAAAAAGAGCCTTGACGGCAATTTTCGGCTCAATGAAGTCAAATTCACGGGATGCTGTAAAGTGGATGAACATATTTTTGAGGGAATTTTTTCTGGTATCAAGAATTCTCCGGCGTGTAGAGCCTGTTTGCTCGACCTCCTCGATGATAGCGGTGATTTCGCTCAACTTGGCGTTTCCAGGGGCGATATTGCTCAAAATGGACAGAGAACAGTCGTGGAGGCCCGAAAATTTTGAGAGCACTTGATCGGGTTTGAGTGCAGAACTCTGAACTTGACTGAAGGAGGTTATAGCTGTGGTACCCGAGAAGGTCGAGCCTGCGCTGGGTGATTGGGACTGGCGCGTGAGTTCGCCTTCCACCTCGTCGACGTCTTCGTCTTCGTCTTCCCCTTCCTCCGCAATTTGGGTTCGTGTTGTTGAGGGGACGTCCTGTGGTTCAGTGTCCTCTTCAACGGTAGTAAGGTCTGCGATATGATCATTAGCGGTCATCCTCATAGCAGTGTCACGGATGGCGCAAAATGTCCTATATGCGGCTGGCGCTCAAAGAAGTCACGCCCTTCTAGAGCTTGCAGTGCGATATAAGACCGTGTCGAGGAAATGCGTTTAGCAAAAAGGAAAGCTGTCAACTCACCTGGACCGGGCTGGGCTGCACGCTTTGCGCCTCGGGCTACTCGAGCTCCACTTGCTGTGCTTCCGGTACTCTCGACGCTGGTCTGCCTGCTGCCGCGACCTTGTTTTGCTGCGGGTTGTTGTGATGCTTGGTCGCTCAGATCGCGGCTCTGACTTCGAGTCAACCTCGTGACTTTGATCGGCGCAGGCGCAGGCGCAAGCGCAGGCTGGGGTTGAGGGGTCGTCCGACGACTCGATGAGCGAGCCATTGCTTGCGAGCTGCCAGTGCCGCAGGAGATGGCGCGTGTTTAAGGGTAGATTCGAACGGTGGATGGGGTGAACGGGATGTGAACGGAGGATGTTGGAGCGATCAGAGGTGGTGGTTTGTTTTGGTTTGGGCAAAGGCTTGGCAAGCCATAAAGCGACTCTCCCGCGAGATCACGTGATACTGGCTGGACATGCAAACTTGGTTCTGTCCTCCCAAGTTCTTTATTGGTGTGCTCTGCTGCTCTGTAGATGATTGACATGCTGCTATGCACACCCATGCCCGACAAAAGTACTTGAATTTTCAAACACTCACTGCCCTTGCATGCGGTCTCGTCTCCTGTCTGAGGTCCCTTTCTGCTCCGCCTCCTTTTGGCTGCTAAGCGATCCCGCTTCCGCGCGCCAGGTTCTTCGCAGGACACTGGAGGATCGCTGATGAGGCGTCCCCGGCCTGTCTGGCCGTCGAAAATAACGGACGATCATCACCCCAGACTCGACCAAGAGTTCCCTACCGTACCTCCACTCACCCTCATCCTCACCTCCCTCGCAGTCTCCAAACATCTGCACCTCAGTCCTCTCGCAAGGCCTCCTCTCCGCTCCGCTGTCGCCAGGCTCAGACTGCCCACGCCGCAGCTCTGCGCCCATCTGCATCAGCACCTCAGGCCGCGCAACCCCTTTCGAACCACCAGCTCATCCCTCACATCTTCCACCCTCACCAGACAATCATGAAGATCCGAAAGCGGCCATCTCCCTTGCTCCTCCTCCTGCTGCCTACTCTCGTCGTCTCTCTCTCTGCCAGCGTTCAAAGCAGCGATGTGGCGTCAGCCTCGCCGTCCCTGGCCGCCAAAGCTGTAGAAGTCGCCGACGCAACAAGTGCCCAAGCAGGCTCCGTATCGCCTTCAACAAAGCCAGACAAGGGAACCAAAGATGCACCTGTCGACGGACTGGACGGTAAGCCCCATGCTGGACCGTTCGTGGATAGTTCGCCGGAGAAGCCCAACTCCAAGCCTGCCGCCGCTGTGGAAGAAGTAGCACCCATTGACATTCCACCAGTTGGGCCTGGACAGAAGGGCAGGCCTACCAAAGAGGAAATACAAGCAGCGCAAGAGTTCCCTGGTGTCATGGACGACAAGAATCGCGACAGTCCGAAGAAGGGAACCACGGGCACTGAGGGTGGCGTCACAGAAAAGGACAAGGAAAGGAAGGCTAAAGAGCACAAGTCGGGCGAGAAGGTTGAGAAAAGACCAGAGACTCCCAAGGAGGCCCCTCCACTTCCTGAAAGCGATGATCCAAAGCCCAAAGCTCCCAAGGAGAAGGTCGTGGACAAGGAGGTGGACGCTGAGAAGCCGAAGGGTGCAGTTGGCCTGGAAGTACGTCGTGTGGAGAGAGACAGGTTGATTGCATGTTTGACTAACCACTTCTTAGATACCTACGGATCTACCCGAGAAACCTCACGACATCCCTCATCCCGTTCCTCCTCACCAAGCCGACGAAAAACTGGGCTCCGAACCACCAGTGAAGAAGCCTGTGTCCACCGAACCCCTTACCGACGAGCCCAATGGCGTGATCCGTCCCTTCCACTCCTTCGTGCTCTCCTTGACAATGATCCTCTTTTCTGAAGTCGGTGACAAGACATTCCTCGTTGCAGCGCTCATGGCCATGCGACATCCACGCATGGTCGTCTTCTCCGCTGCCTTTTCTGCGCTGATCGCCATGACCGTTCTTTCCGCTGTACTTGGCCATGCAGTACCCACACTTCTGCCGGAGCGTTTCGTGCACTTTGCCGCCGCGATCCTTTTCCTTGTGTTTGGCGCAAAACTAATGAGGGAGGGGTACGCCATGAGTCCTCATGAGGGCGTCGGTGAAGAGATGCGCGAGGTAGAGGCAGAACTGGAAGAGAAGGAGCATCTTGCACGGCGAAACAACCGCAGGAACTCCAACATGTCACCCTACATGCTCGAATCAGGCCGAGGACGCCGATCAAGATCAGACTCGCGGCTACCAGCACCGCGAAGCCCATCATCTTCCCGATCTCCCTCCCCCGCTCGATCATCTGTGTCGAGCGCCCTGTCGGGCTTGAACAACCTCTTCTCTCTCCTCTTGAGCCCGGCTTGGGTACAGACCTTCATCATGACTTTCCTAGGCGAGTGGGGGGACCGCAGCCAGATTGCTACCATAGCCATGGCTGCCGGACAGGACTACTGGTGGGTGACAGGCGGTGCGATAGTAGGACACGGCTGCTGCACAGCAGCTGCCGTTCTGGGCGGTCGGGCTGTCGCTGGCAAAGTCAGCATGCGCGTTGGTAAGTCTATCCAAACCATCTCCAAGTCCCTCTGTCCCTGTTGTCTACTGGGCGTACGCTGACATGTTTTAACAGTCACCCTCGGAGGCGCTTTTGCCTTTGTCGCTTTCGGCATCATTTATCTCTTCGAGGCGGCGTATCACGAATGAGCGAAAACTCTTAGAATCCTACAATCAAACTCCACACCTAACCACGCTTCTCTCTCCCCGAAAACTAAAAATTCGTAATAAAAATACTGATTGTACGGAGTAGCGACTACTAGCGAGGCGCGAATGATGTTCCGTTTTCCTTTCCTGGCTGGCTGGTGTTGCTAGTGGCGTGAAAGTGTGATTCTGTACAAAACAATAATCGAACCATCCGGTCTTTTCCACGACGGAGGAAGCAAAGGCGAGACGGACAGGCTTTCGGAACAGAGGACATGGATAGGGCGTCTAGAACCAGGTGGAGTGGCTTTTTCTTCTCTTGGGGGTTCGGCAGGCTGGGCGGGCGTTCTCGTCGTCTGTGTGGTTGTGTGGTCGCTGTAACCATACTTAGGTAGCATAGTGCATGGAGAAGGGAGTAACAAATCTATTTTATTGGTCTTTGGGTTGTCTTGTATCTTTCCTTATCGCTGTTCAAGTTTTGTTCCTTGCGAAGTGTCATCACTTTCTTCTCGTTCATCGCGATTCGAGAGGTATTCGTTCTACCTTTCGAATATCTCGTTATCATTATGTCTCCGAGTCAGCAAGCCTTCTTCATCTACGGCTTCATAGGGAGTACTTACTTTTCATTACCTCATTCTCACTCAGTCGTTCTGCTATCCATTAGGACTTGGCTGTGGGTACGTACCTGCTTACCAACCTCCTCCCTATCCCTCTTCTCTATCATCTCCATCATCATCCACCTTTCCACAACAGCCAACTCCACCAAGCTTCCTCGTCTCGCCGGACACCGTTTCCTCTTCCCCTTCCTCTCAATTCCAAGTGAAAGTTTCTCAAATGTTGGGTTTCAAAAGCAGACTCCTTCGCTCCTTCCCTCGCCGCGAGGCAACAAACTTTTCTGCCTCATGACACATTTGCGTTTCTTCAATTGCACCGCACAACACCTTCAAGGACGTCGAGGTTGTTGATCTTGACCTCGCCCCGAGCTCGAATTAGAATACTGTTTTGGTCAGAGGGGTCGTGTGGGGAATGTTGCGGTTCCTTCGCCATGACCATGTAGGCGATGCGAGGGTTGGCTAAGCTTTGAGCCGAGTTAAATTTCCGGTGTTTCGGGTGCAGATGTACGCCTGCCTCGCCTCGATGATGCCGGTTCCCGAGGGATGAAGTCTGGAGGAGAGAGGGGCTAGTCGTTGGCTCAGAGTACGATACCAACAAGTTGGTGGAATGTCTGAAGTTCACCGCTGTTGGTGGGGATCAGGAAGAGTAGGGCAGTGTATGTCTTGTGGGGAACCACGGCAGAGCCAATGGCTCGAGAGGAGTCAAACATGAGGGGCAGTAGCTGGGATGGCTACCTGGCTGGCGGCGAAGGACGACTAAACCGGAGTGTATGTGACGATCGGCAAACAGTTGTTGATCTCAGGGTTCTGTTTTGGTACCTGCTTCAATTCTGCGTCTGTACCTGCACCTGTGCCGCTTCCTAGTGTTGCTTCCTCCGAAAACGAAGATCACAATGTCCATCCTCATGTCCTCACCACGTTCTCCCTGTCAGACATTCGAGTCGCGAGCTATGCCTGTCACCTGTGCCTCCTCCTCTCTCTTCTCGATCCTCCCGCCGCAAAAGCCATCCTGTTCGACATTCACCCAACTTGACCCCAAAACCTCTTTTACTCACCCTTGCCCCTCCGCCTCTCCTCCTCGCTCCGCCTCCAACCGTCATCTTAAGCTTCAGCAAGACCTCCATGGGGCACAAACGGCTATGTGGCCCCTCCTCGATCCATCCCGTCGGCATCCCTACGTGCGAGGCGGTCTCGAACTCGAGCTCGCCATCGCCACTTACTTAAAACCAACTGCGGCCGCAGCCGCAGCCGGAGACGATTCCGCCCGCCGCAAGGCTGCGTCCCGGCGTGGTGTGGTACAATTATGGGTGTGGATATGGGATCTAGCCGCCAACCTGGCTTGCGGGTCCTGCCAGATCCCGCAATCCTTTTCTGCCCCTCCCATGGCTTGAGCTGCGGGCTGCAGCCTGGCAGGGTGGGCAAGGGTGCGACGTTGGAGAAGTCTAGGTTCGGATGAGCGTGAAGGAGGAGAGGCGAGATCCAGTGCGGTGACAATCTTCCTTCTCCTTGACAAGCTTTTTTGGACTTTTTAACTTTTCTAAAAGTGGTGATGGTTGGTTGGAAGAGTTGGGTCACTAAAGACATACTGGAAGAGGTAGAGAGATGAAGTTGAGGATGTCTGGGAGGAATGTAACAGAACTAGAATAAGAGAGGTGAGTGGCGCTGAAGCTAGAGCGGATACTCACAACACAATCCAATTCGACATCATTGTCTCCTCTCCGCATCCGCGTCGACGGAGACAGAAAGAGGTCATGTCCACCCCACATCTACGCCAGGCACCACGCCCCTCTACGCCACAACTCCTTAAATTGCGTGCATCGCTGCGGCCACCTGGCAGGAAACTTTGTTTCAGACCCATGTGTGCCGCGATCCGGAGCTATTTACGCAATCCGTACCTACATCAGCCCTCTGCGTTCCCCATGGGTGCATGGGATGCCTCGCGCCACAGCCGCGCAGCAGAGGCATTGTTCCAGTCACTGTCACGGTCTGATCATAGTTGGAGGAGCAGTTCCCTAGTGGCGGTCGTTGTGGTTCTCGACCGTGGACCTGGGATCCGGTCACTTACCCTTGAACGGGCTATGGGGTGGTGGATGGGTCGGAAGCTCCCAACGGCGGACCCTGCGGCGGGAGATCCTGAGAACTCTTGAAAGCAGGTACCTATCTTGGGAACGACCTAAGCTGGCCTGGAAATTACCAGGTAACAAGGAATGAAGGAAGCGTAAGGCTGAAGGAGTTGGATGCTTGTCAGGGTAGTTGAGAGATTGAAGATTGACCAATGAAGAAATGCGACCGGAGAGGATGGTTGGTCGGTTTGAGCTTCTTGGGATTTTGTGGGGAGACGTTGGGTGACAACTGTTCTGTTCTTTGAGATGCTCTCGCCTCCGTCGAGCATGGAAAGTCGAAAAAGATTCAGAGAAGAGTCTAGGTAGATACGAAAAGGTTCGCGTCCTTCAGGTGCAAGCGAACAGTAAGGGAGGTAGATGTTGACTGTTGCCCGTATCCATGTGACTGCTATACAATTGTTGACTGGAGCGTTCGGGCTTGGGAGGTTGATGAGAGGAGCGGGAATATAGTAAGGCGGCGTTGGTTGCCAAAATTGGATTTAAGCCTCCCACTCGCGCCTGCAAGCCTTCCAACCTAACCTCCAGAACAGACGACGAGAAAGCAGACAACGGAAATCGGGCCAACATAATTCTCAGTTCAACGACGAGAACATCAGAGGATTCAAATCTGTCTGGAGCTCGGTAATGCCTGATTCTTTCTGAGAGCGACGTTGCGGTTCTAGTCTCGCTTTCAACCCGTCGTCGGATGTCCGGTATGGCCCGTATGGGGCATGTTCACGTGACCAGGTTCCAACTTCAACCTCATCCTTCCGTTTGGATGCTCATTGCGCCAGTTTCGGATGGAACAGGGCACAGGAAGAGGCAAGCCTCCTCGTAAGCGCGGTCTGATACTATCTTGATCCTTGATGCAAGACATACCTCGCCGGTTGACGCAGGCGGCGCGGTTAACGGTGAAGGGGATTGGGTTGTGTGCCGCGACGGCGAGGACATTGGAGGCGACTTGGCATATGGCGAGGTGACGGACGGGCGAAGAAGTTGTCTTTTGCTGCTGCCTCCAATAGTAATGGATGTTACAGCAAGATGAAGACGATATGGCCGAATGATGTACCTAAGCGCGAAGAAGGCGAAGGCTGACGAGAAAGACTAAGTTGCTGCAAGGCCTCCTGGTTCAGCATCAGCTGTCGTCGTCAGCGCTGCGACGGTCAGGAGAAAGAAAATTGGAGCGTGAGATTACACTTCCACTATTCCGTACGGACTCGGAGTACAGGCAGCAATCTTCACTCCCATTCGCCTCTCCTGGAACGGAGCTGACTGTTCGGCCGTCGCTGTATACCTACGGACCGCGCAACGAGTGGAATCTTCCTGAAGGTTAGTTTCAAACCCAGATGGACCAATCTGATGGCCCGGCGACCTCGGCACCGGCAGCGATCGCACTGCTCCAACGTCGATGCAAGATTTGCGGGCTCAGAATTAAAGTCGATGGCCCTTGTCGCGGATTGCGGCGTGTCTGGGGCATTTGGGATGAGGGCAATTTGTTGGTGTCGTGGGATAAATTAAGCAAGATTTCTGGAGGAAGAACGTGCTGGACCCTGGCAACACAGCTTTCCCCGCAGATTTTCAGAGACATGCAAGGGCATTCCTGCGAGGGAGCAAGAGGCACGCAACTCACCCAAGAGCAGCCGTGTCTGTGGGACTGGACCGGGAGTGGAGTCTAGGAGGCGAGAAGGGAGGAGCAGATGGTGGTGTTTCAACGCCGCAGAGGACGCAACAAACTGTGACGGATCAAGTGGGATGTCCAGTGGCGGGGAGTGCTGTTGGTGGAGGAGGGGTTTCACGGGCACTTCTGGAGCCTCTGTCGAGGCAGTGGAGTAGGAAGGGAGGGGAGGAGGAGAAGATAGTATGGATACCAGGTGTGGAGGAGGTAGGTACCAACCACCTACCTAGGGACATACCCAGGGACATGGACTCTGGGAAACTCCGCGGAGAGTCTCTCCCAGTCTCCACCTCACAGCAGATCCAAGATAGGACGACAGCGAGATTGGGAAGGCGAGTCCAGGCACAGAATCTGGCTATACTCCAGAGGCAAGGAGGCTGTTGTACGCTGCACTCTCCACCGCGCACATTCCTGGATAGGCAGGCCTGGAGAGTCCCCCGATGGCGACACGTGAGGCGTGAGAGGCGTGAGAGGCGTGAGATGCTTTGATCGGCTTCCTTTCTTTGTCTCTCTCCTGTCCAGACTCCAAGGCCGGTGCTGTTGCACCTCTCTGCGCCGTCGCTTCTCGGCTGCATGGGAGGTCGACTGGTAGTCGTTAGTGCAACTGGAACCTGCCTTCGCTCGTATGTACCAACGCCAGGCGGAGTCGGGTCTGTCGAGTTGCTGTACGTCTGAGACGGCCCTGCGACGTTTGTAATTGAAGCTAAATTAGGTGTGCTGGTGCTGCTTTCACTGACACAGCCCATCTGCCCCGTTCAGCCCATAGGGTTGGGTCGGGGCATGGATAATCCCGCGGTGCCTGCTAGCGTCGGTCCTCCCTCGCCAGCTCTCGCCCCCTGACTCGGCTGCCCATAAAGAGGCCACCGTTTCCTCTTCACACCGTCCAGGCTACCCACCATCACAAGCACAAAACCCCATTGCCCCTCCAGCCAAATGCACCATCATGCAGGCAACATCACCACTGGACGGCCCTCTTCTCTTACTACATCAAGACAACCACGCTGACCTCCCTCGCCACTCGCTATCCCACCCGTACGAACTATCCCCCTCCCAAACCCAAACCCCCAACAGTCCCTTTGTCAAAATGGAGGACATCGAGCGCCTCACCCCTGTCCCGGACTTCCACCTCTCCCGCGGCGACTCGATGCATCACGACTCGATGCAGCATCACACGTCCTTTGACACACCTTCCCGCTGCTCCAGCATCGACACGCCGCGACACGACGGCAAGAGCTCGAAAAAGCGCAAGTCGTGGGGTCAGGTTCTCCCAGAGCCAAAGACACAACTGCCGCCTCGTAAGCGCGCCAAGACAGCGGATGAAAAAGAACAACGGCGCATCGAGCGTGTGAAGCGCAATCGCCTCGCCGCCCACAATTCGCGCGAGCGCAAGCGGGAAGAGTTCGAGGTGCTCCAGAAAGAGCGCGACGAATATGCCCTTCGCTACCACGAGCTTCTTAGGGAGCTGCAGACGTACAAGGCCATGGTCAGCAAGCAACAGATGGACGGCCCAATGCCCCAGCTCCCCCAATCTTCCTTCGAGTTCACCTCCGCCAACCACTACCACCACAACACCGCGCAATCAACCACAACCGCAATCACAAGCCCGTCGCTCATGGACAGCGTCGACTCTCCCGACTCCTTCACAGCGCCGTCCACCCCTGGACCCAATGAAGATGTGATGGCTAGCGGCCCCGACCGGACACAACATTCTGCTGCAATGTTGTGCGACCTGCAGTGTCAGTCGGGCCCTCTACGCCTATCATCACCAGTCGCTACGAAGCCAAACCAGCATTCCTTCCTCGCGGCGATGACTACCCTATTCATGTACAGCATGATAACCGCCTGGACGACGATGGCCTCACGGATCTCTTCGACTTTAGTAGCTATAGCAGCAATGAGCGGGACCAGCTCAACTATGGCTTCCCAACCATGGACCAAGGCTCCTCAACTTACTTTGCGGCTGCTCTCACTTCTCCTGACTACACCGAGCACCCTGCCAGCCCCTACCAGCATGCTGGCGGCGCTACTGACCTGGCCTTCGACGAGCTGCTCGCCGACTCAGGCGCAACAAATTTTGTTAGCGACGAGTCTGGCATTGCAGTGTAGGCCGATCAGCAGCTCCCCAGCATCCCTGCGTAGCAGGACGGCGGGCGTGCGGAGTAGAGGCAGGAGCGGAAGGAGAAGCATGCACCGTGAGGTGACCATGTCAAGACGAAGGAGTAGAGATACCAAATTGTCTTGCACGGAATCAATAGCTGGAGACATCAAGCTGTCGTGCAG
The DNA here is from genome assembly GCA_010015705.1 of Aulographum hederae CBS 113979. Taxonomy (NCBI): domain Eukaryota; kingdom Fungi; phylum Ascomycota; class Dothideomycetes; order Aulographales; family Aulographaceae; genus Aulographum; species Aulographum hederae. Next base: position 242,320 of record ML977153.1, read on the forward strand.
AGCGCTCGATCGGTACTTCCACACAAACAAGAAGGCCGATCCCGACAAGCTGAACTGGGTTTGCGATTCATGGTGTATGACGGAGTAACGGCGTTTTTGGACATGGGAATGGGTAAAATGAGGGTTGTGGGTGGGTGTGTATTCAACCGTGTACAACACCGGCCGGGGTAGCGTGCTCGGGGTTTCACCTGATTGATTGATGGCGGAACGAACGATTGTCCCCTCTTTTCCTTATTACTTGTCTGGTGAACACTTAGCGAGGTTGCGATTGGTGGATTGACAGGGCTGTCTATTATGGACTTGGTTATGGAATACAGATCGTTCGTGTCTGAATAGCTTTCACGACATTTGTAAATGAAGCAATACACCCCATCACCTATACGAGAGATATATGCCACAAGTCCAACGTGATACTCGTGTCTGCTGTGGCGCTTCGGATGTTCTCATCTGGAAATACTATGTCGTGATGTTGTAAACCGAGGAACCGTTGCCTGTTGAACGTTGCCGCTTGACACTTACAAAAGTTGCCGCCTCGATATTTCCTCCCATCAATTTGTGACCGGGGAATATATTTCATATGCCTCAAGTGGCTCCCTTCAAATTTCGAGCACCTTCCATCGCCGGCACGTGATTGGTAGCTTACCTAAACGCTTGCGACGTCAAGCCCCAATGAGAAAACCAGTGCAACTTCAATCCAACGATGAGACTCTAGAACCGACAAAGCCGACAAATCGCATCTCTCCTGATGGCATTTTCGAATCTCCTGATGGGATGTTTGAATTGGCAATCCCACGGGCAACTTGATGGGGAAGCCCCTGTGTGTGTGCCTGAAATATGATGTAATGATGATGAAAACGGACTATCAGGTACAGCTCTGGGAGCTCCCAGTGTGAGGAGAGGGGTTTAAAGCGAGCTGTGTGGACCTCACGCGACATTGCCTCTCCTCTCCTTCATACCACTGCTACTACAATCCACATCCTGTCTACTTTGACTGATAACAATTTGTTAAACTTCAGCTTCAAGAACCTAGCAAAAAGCGGATAATTATACCCACTGGACCCCTCAAACAATCCAAATCAAGATGCCTCGCAACGGAGACGGATCTTCTGACAATGGGCCGATTGAGGGCCATACCATCGCTGTTGGAGCTGGTGGAAGTGAACCAGAAGTAAGCCTCCTGTCTCACAATATTTCGTATTTTCTTCTTCGCTCCGCTCTCCATTTTCCTCATTTTCATCCTCTCCCTTCTTCATCCTTCCTTCTCTTCCAGCTACTCAAGATAGATTATCAAGACTGACCTTACGTCAACAGTCTTCAATCGTCGACCGCGCGTCAAAAACCGCACCGATGCCCGAATTCGAAAAGGGCGACGCCGTTGAGGGCATGAACGCGAGCGGTGGAGGGAGCACAGGTATTGGCGGACATACGGGACAAGGACGGCCGATTGATCCCGAGGCCATCAAGGTCAATGATGGGAATAAGCCTTAAGTGAGAGATGAGGTGGGGTGGAAGGGAAATGGAATGATGAGGACACTGTAGAAATATTAGAGTTATGATTGCATGGCATCAATGGCATTTTGTGAATTGAACATCATCAAGGAATACTAAAAGCTTTGACATGATGTGCATGGTGAACGTGTGAATTGTCTCAAGGTAGCCCAAACAGTCTCCTCTGCTGAGTCGTCTGCGTGGTTCACTTGAAGTTGACTATTATTTCAAGACGGATTCCCGCCACGCGCAAGGGTCAAGTTGCTGGCCATAAATACACCCACAAACAAGAGACTTCCAGAAATCGGGTGAGATTAAGTTCTAAGTTCAAAATCAAGTCTAAACCTGCTCGATGGGCGGGCCTTTTTTGAAGCCTCCATACTGAAGCTTCCTGATTTCTTTCCGTTCTAGTGGTTACACAGCAGTAAAAAGCCTTATGAAGACGAGAAAGTCTCAGTCCTATACGCGTAAAAACCTGCCCACTCCTTCTGGACCTCCGACTCATCTTGCTGTGATGGTATCCTTATCACCTCCGCTCCTATCTGTGTTTCCTCTTCGCGAGGCTTGTTGGCACGTTTCCGGCCTTTCTTGGCCCTCTATACCACTCTACAACCCCTGGAACGGCGCCCATTGCTGCGTGTCGGTTGCCGCGACCTCCATTGCTGTATTGAAGTATGCGAGTACCCTTGTGCTCAGTAGCCATTCCGCC